>JAYDZE010542574.1:0-14397 GCA_034509125.1 Monilaria moniliformis
ATTCAGATGGGTATTGCTGCTGTGGTACATCTTTATGTTTTTCCAGCTGTACCTTACAAACGTGGAGAGAGATGTGTTAGAAACGTAGCTGTGCTGGCAGATTATGCATCTTTAGGAACTCCACCAGATCCAGAGGAGGTTCGAGATAGTGAACGATCAACCAGAGTTCGCTTTTCTCGGCAGGAAGACAGAGTGCAAACTCCAAAACTCCATCAGAGTGTTCGCGATGTGGTCATTGGTAGTGGTGAAATTGTGAGATCATCATCCTTTCTTTTATTTGTTCATTTATACATAATTCTATTTTCTTTATTAATGCAATGCATGAGCTTTTCTTTTGGCCATCACCATAAACAACTGTTAACATTTGATATTTTTTCTTAGATTGTCGACGACATGAGGTTCACAGTATCACACGTTGTAGAACCAGTTGAAAGAGGACTTGCAAAGATCAACAAAACTTTCCATCAGATATCTGAAAATGTGAAACGGTATGATGAGGAGCGTAAGAAGTCCAAAGATGATACCCATCTCGTCCCTTTGATCTCAGGGAAAGAATTCTCCGACGTGCATGACAACCTTCTTGAAGGCAGTTTGAGTGACAGTGGTGTTTCTGATGGGAAGAGACCTCAGTACAAATCTAGATGTTCGTCTTGGTTGAAACACAGATAACGTATTTTATAACCTGCTTCCAAAGTGGGCCATAGGTGACTATCTCTAACTGCACTTGCACATTATGAATTTATCCACTTGACGACTTTCTTCAGTTCTAGTGGGCATTTTAGGTATCTGTCTGAGTATCTACTTTTTAGAAGGTATCCATCCATTTGAGTATCTACCTTTTAGGTTAGGCGTGACTATGCAGGAACATACATCATGTAAATCTGAGTAACCATTCGGTTTCTAACCGCGATGAGGCATTGTTTTTATGGTGTCCAGTCGCAAGAATAACTATAGCCCCCTAGGATGGGTAGAGGGGTTGCTTTCTAAGGAATACAAAGTCGGCATTATCCAGAATTAAAGGACATACATGTAACAAACATATATAATATCTGATGCAGTTTTATGGTTTACAAAGCTAATGTTCTGCAAATATTTGGTGCTCGATCGAATGTGTTTATACAATGCTTAGTGAAGTTAAACGGAAGTAGCATAGTGCAATCATGCTTCTTTGTGGTACTAATGTGTTTTGGAACTTAACCTAGTGTAAGAGTTGATATACCCAATGTGAGTCTAATGATTTTTAATGTTGATTGCTATCAGCTTGTGCCTGTGCGAGAGGGTGAAAATGATGAATTAGAAGAGTTTGCTGAGATAGATTCAGTTAAAAATTTATAGTGATGATGAAAAGGTAGTTACAATGTAGAAAATTAAAAAATAATTTTTAAAATAATATATTGGTTTTATTCAAAAGGTTCCCTTTTTCTAAAACAGTTTACGACTTACTGATTTGGGAGCAAATTGATTACAATACTTGCAGTCTGCAGAACGTTATGAAGGGATTGAACTCTGAATCATATACCCTGGTAATATAAATACAGTAGTAATGTCTCTAATTATCTTATTTGGATAATATGGCATCGTTTATTTTAAATACAGCACTGCATTTACGGTTGAATCTGATGTCCGATCATGTTCCAAAATTAAATTTTGTTTGAAGCTATATTATGTTTGATCGTTGTTTAACATCATCTCTGTTTAACATCATCTCTTCATCTTATATTTTATGAAAGTCTTTTGTTGAGAAGTGCCAATTTCGAAAAATCACAAGTACTCCTAACAAAAGCTTAAGTTAGAATGTTGATAAAAGTGAGTGTGAGATATGAGATATTAGCCTCAAAAATATAATACTAGTGTTTTCTGATTTTACATATTATTTTTACCAACTTTCGATTTGTTTCAAATTTAACAAGTAATTAATTTTTTCCCAAATTGAATCCGACTTTCCCTCACAGTCGCCCCCAAATGTTTATTTTTCCATGGCATTGCTTGAACTTTGTGATGTTCATGTTGAAATCATATTCTTGTTATTTTGTTTCGGTGAAGGGATTGAAAGTAGTTGGGGTAGCGATCGTTCATAGGGATTGAAAATTGTTTTAAAAATATAGCTTTGTGGTTGGGTTGCAATTTGATAGCTGTCGTGAGTCGTTGCAAATTGCAGAATGGCCTACAAACTCTTTTCCATTCCCAGATTTGGTCTTCCGCATCAAAGGCGGAAGGGGTTCGGAATATCAATGCGAATTTTTTTTCCGCAGTGGAGGATTTGCAGGCCGAGCGTCGAGGAGCTTCGCGCTTTTGGTCGTATCAACCTCTGGTACGATTGCGTTTTCGAGGGGAATGACAATGGCAGTATCAACCCTTCTCCCTCTCTCCGCCATCTTGTACACTATTCCTCGACATCCGCCACCACAGACAACCAAGTCGCACGGTGAATTTTATTATTTGGGAGAGAGAAGAGAAAACAAGACAAGAGTTAGGAGAGCGTGAGGTGGAAGAGATGAGTGTGTGTTGTAATTCTATTTTCATTTTTTTGAAGTTTATATAATCTTGTGAAACTTTAATTTTGTGTCAAATTTCAAATGGATCAAAAATTCGCCTATTTAAAAGTAAAAAAAATTATGTACAAAATCAGATAATGCTCAAAGTTCATGTATTTGGAAGCTAATATTATGTGAATAATGATGACGTCGTTTGTTAAGTTATGAAAGGAAACCTAACTTAAAATCATGCCATCATTGATATCAAAAAACAAATAAATCATGCCATTGTTACAAAAAATAAGATGTACAATATAATACACATTCCGTTCCTAAATAATAGAGCTAACAAGTATGACACAAGTTTAATAAAAATAATTTAATATATTGTGAGTGGAGAAATGATCACATCTTAAATATAGGGTTAATAATGATTAATAAATGTTTTGTGATTGGAGAAAGTAGGGTCCAAGTGATAGAAATAGTAAATAAGTTGATATATTGAGGGTAATATTGTCGTGAGTATAGTGTTCATAACACTAGAATGGACTGATTTAAGTGAACGTACCAAAATGAAAAAAATAGACTATTATTTAAGGACGAATCAAGTATTATAGAATTGATACACTGTACCTAAAGAGAGATTGAGACAAAAACTACACTAATATGGAGTGAGTAGCTTCAAAATTCCAATATTTCATAACTAGATGACCAAAATTGATATTCACAATACACTTCTAAAATATTTAAATTAATTTGTAGTCCGTCGAGTTTTAACGGGAAATCATTCAACGTTACGTATTATAAGTAAAAGATTGGTGTAATTGCTTGTAAATTACTGAACTTTCAAAAAATAATCAAACCAAGGCATAAACTCGTGTCAAACACGACTTTTTTTCAAGTAAATTTGACATAAAAGTACCTTTAAAAATGTTAGAAGTTCATATTTGTCATCTATCAATATTTTATTTATACAAAAGTAATTTATCACCCCGTAAAATATGAGCATAGGACGTCGAAAGTGAGATGTTATTTGAAAAGACCACAATTGACATATGATCTGAGTACCAAACTTATGATCATCATATCGTTTGGAGCATGAAAGACCACATCTGGCTTCATCGAGTATCGGACTTCTGAGCATTTTATTTGGAGCTTGAAAAAATACATCTGATTTATGAGCATAATGTCATTTGAAACTTGTAAGATTGTAAATGATTTTTCAACATCAGATACTAAAGGTGAAGTATCAAACTTCTAATCTTCATTTCGTCTGAAGTTTGAAAGACAATATTTAACTTCTAATCTTCATTTCATTTTGTTAAATATAAGATGTATGTAATACTTAAATCTGTTTTTAGTAAATGTAAGAAAAATGAACATAATTAATAAAAAAGATAAAAATACATATGCTAAGATAAAAAAGAACCACGTCTCACTTATGAGCATCGGACTTCTAATTATAAGCTCGTCTGGAGCTTAAAAGATCCCATCTAGCTTCAGAGCATCGGATTTCTGAGTGTCATACTTCTGGAATTTGAAAAATTAAATTTGAATTCTGAGCATCATCACGTCTAGAGCTTGTGGGACCATAACTAACTTTTGAGCATTGGACTCCAAAAGAAGTGTCATCTGGAAAGACCACATCTAATTTATGAGCACCAAACTTATGAGCATTCGGTGCAGAAAATAAAGTGTTAACCGAAAAGACCACGTCTAATTTATAAGCATCGAACTTCTGAGCATCATCTCATATGGAGTTTGGAAAACTACATGTGGCTTTTAAGCATCGGACTTCGAAGCATCATCATTTGAAACTCAAAGGCCACATCCAACTTCCGAACATCGGATTTCTGAACATCATCATCTGGAGTTTGGAAGACCGAAACTGATTTTTAAGCATTCAAACATTGAGAGCGTTGTGCTAGGTGACTTAGGAATCAAGTTATGGCAGTTTTGCGGGAATTATGATGCTTAGACTCAAACCGACGACCTTTAGTAATTTATCATAAAAATTATGCTACCCTTCAAATTATGGTGGTTAGAGTGGAACCTACAACCTTATACTACACTACAAATTATTATCATAAAAATTGGAGTCGCTTAGACTGGAACCTACGATCTTTAGTAACTTATCATTAGTATTGAGTCTTCCAGACCCAAATATACAACCTTGCATGTATCATAGTTAGAATGGAGGAAAAAATGAGAAGTTTAGAAAATAAAAAATCTAAGAATTTGGAGTTGTCACGAAAGATTGAAAATTATTACTATCTGTGATGAACATTAACAATGAATAATATAAATAACAACGATTAAGAAATATGAATAATTTTATAGAGGCGTGTTGATTAATATTTGGACCCCTTTAGAATATATATACCTTTCCCGTCTCATATATGATTAATTGCCCTTAGCTGTTTAAATCTATAAATATAAGTTATAAACTATAAAAAAAAACGTAGGACATTACAAAATAATCATTACAAATAAATATCAATAAATTATTTATTAACTCACCTTAATAATGCGAGTGAATGAAATATTGCAACAAACAAAGAGATTCTTCTAGTAATGTATAATTCTTATTTTTATTATCCAACCTTTTGTGTTTAAATTGATTTCAATGGTTCCTTTTTTTTATATGTTTTAATTTGCATCAATCAAGGCCTATATGATTAATGTAATAATTCAGAATTTAGTGGCAATGCTTTTAATGCATAATTGGAATTGGGTGTGGATAATGAGATAAAAGGCAAACGTCCTTCAAATAGATTATATTTAACAGTTACAGTGAAGTAAACTATTAGTGAATTAATAATCGAATAGGTAGAATTGTTTGGTTAAGACGCCTAATCTTACACATCTACCACTTGTTAGAATTGTCTACACATGCGACACCAATATTACATTTTCATGTTATAGCATTCCATTCAAGATGACAATGTTCTTCCTTTTTCACCACTCACAATCATTCACTGTTTAATCTTAAGAAAAAATAGAATATGTTCAATGAGAATACTTTATTATAACAAAATCAGCAAGAACAAAATGTAGCACAAATCATAATAGCAACAACATACCTCAATTGATTTAAAAGGGAGAAAAAACACACACACATACATGATAGAATACTGATATTTATTTTAAATTTTTTATTATTCTCTCAATTTTATATATTTATTTTAATTACAATATTTGTGAATAACAAAAATTACTTAATAACAAACAATACTTGTTGGAAAACTCAAATATTTTAATGCAAAACTTTGCATTCTACATCGAAAATTGAAAGCAAAACTTCTTCCTCATGTAGCTATAAAAGAGAACCATTTACATCCCAAATGTGAATACAAAACTTCTCCCCATATAGCTATAGAAGGGAGTCATTACCTTGTTTAATAAAGTATAATCATTTATCAATTCATGGGCCAAACTTTAAATATGGACCATTGTAAAATTGTAGTATTAATATTTTTTAAGAAAAATCCATTTTTATGAATTAAAATTGTTTTTTTATAAATATTTTTGGGCGGGGGCGGATGTCTTGTAGTGTAGTCGCTTTGCGGCTACGGCAGCACGGCATCCAACAGCGCCTTTGACTAATTTTGTGGCAGCCGATCACCGTCGTCCCCAGCAATGCTGCTGTGTTTGGATGTGAATTTGCGGTTGCGTTAAGTATGCTCTACCTATAATGCTAGAATTAAGCAATCAATTAGTTAATCCATATCCGTTTATAGTATAAATATAATATATTTTTGAAAAATAGTTGTATAGATATTACGTAACTATTGATTATGCGTTATACTATTGAATATCTACAATCTTGGATCAATTAGCTATAATAAAGATTCAATTTATTATAATAATTAATTTATAACTTCCCCTAAAAAAGTTTGTAACGGTACTAATATTTTTATTATAATAATTAATTTATTTTTTTGAATTATAAATTTGAAATTAACAAGACATAAAATTAAAATTTTAAATAATTGAAAATCTAAGATTTATGTAATGCCACGTAGGATTGAAATTTCATGCCAATACACTATTTAGATTTTGAATCTCAGTTAAACCAATATATAAAAAATATTATATTTAGTATAGCAGAAAATAAGAATATAGATTTTATGCAGATCACATATGCAATATAATAAAGGTACGTATAGGAATTTATATAGAGTCAAGTAATAAAAATTGATTAATATATATTACTTTTTTTAAGGAATTAATATCTACTTTAATTAACAGTATAATTATATTGTATAATATAAAAGAAAGCTCTAACAAATATACTTTCATAGGAATGAAGAGAGAAATAGTAAATGTATGATTTGATGCATTCATATCTATAAGAGGTAAATTAAATGCTATATACATATGCTAATATATAAAAAGAGAAATTGGAATTAAGAAGTTGTAAAATGAAAGATTTAAGAAATTGAGAATATAATTTTTAGGACGTTTTTGTTTTGCAAGATTATGCCTAGTGAAAGTAATCTGATTTCAAAATTTTAAATTCTTGTGTTTAGTTGATTTTTTTATCTAACAAGGAAAGTAATAAGCTTCCTAAAAATAAAAAAAGTAATGCAACTTTTAAAAATTCTTATTTTTTAGTTTTTCTTAAGTATTCTTTTTCATCATTACAAAATTATTACTTACCAACATATTTAATATTATTTTATTATTTTATTAAAATACAAACTATATCATCATCATCATTAGTATTATTTTATTATTATTATTATTATTATTATTATTATTATTATTATTATTATTATTATTATTATTATTATTATTATTATTATTTTATTTAGTAATTTAATTTTAAAAAAAATTACTTCAAGAAAAAATTGTGCATATTATTATAATTTATTTATTTACTAATTAAATTTAACTAATCAATATAAATTCTAACCGTTTTTCTTTATATTTCTCAACACATAATGAGTAATTAATAGAAATTATATTCGTCAACAACATTATTTTTCACCAAATAAATGGGCCCTTAGGGCATTTGCATTAGCGGCTCGCAAGCCGCCCTCCTTTTCCACCAAATGCTCGGCGCTGCAGGTTCAAGAACCGACGGGTTGAGCCTCGCCCGCCCTCGCCCGTCATGTGTCTGTGAGTCGCACTCGCGCTTCTCGGCCAATGAGAGTGCGAGTGTGTTGCACGCTCGCGACGCGAGATTGGTACAAAACTCAACAATTTTTATAAATTTTTTGTTTGAAATAAACGTAAAATTAATTTTTTTAAGTAAGCTGGCAACAACTAGTTTGTAATAAATTTGTTTTTTTTAAAAAAAATTTCCAACGTTCACATATTGAATGGCTCTTTTGATTTATTTTTTAATTTTTTCTTCTATAAATACCCAACAACACATACTTCATTATTCACATCAATATCATATACTTCATCGATTTCAATTTATTTTCTCTTCTAATCATGTCTAGTACTTCCAACCATTAAGTTGCGATTCAACATTTGTTGTAGCAAGAAATAGATCCATTCGTTTTTGGATATGATCCAAATGCTTTCGGCAGATCTCAACCGGCGGGTTACGACTCTCATTGTCTCGGCTCGTCCTCTTCACATCTCAACACCATCAATCTCTCCAACGAGGCGAAGAGATCCAAGCAAGAAGTTCGAGTTGCATATTATGCGGATGAAATTATGCGCATCTTCGAAGTATACGTCGACGATAACGAAGACGCGGTCTACGACAACCAACAAAAGGGGTTATCGTTCTGGGTAAATATGGCCAACAAGTACAACGAGGTATGCTCTCAAAACGCGCCCGAACACACGCCTCGTACGCTTCGAGGCCACTACGACAGAGTGAATCCCGCACTCTACAAATTTTGCGCAATCTACAACTAAATCGAAGGGAGAGAGGGAGCGGCTCAAGTGAGTCAGACGTGTTGCATGATGTTCATGTCAAGCCTTTGGAGAAGGTTCGCTTTTGCGAAAAATGGGCGGGCAGTGGATCGGTCGAACGGAAACGTAATAAGCATATGTCCGACGACCAATTCAGCACGAGTAGAGATGCTGAACCCGAGCCCGTTTCGGGCAAAGAGTTGAGTAGGAGCTACTCCATTGGCCAGAAGGCGGTGAAACGCAAGGAAAAGATGTAGACAGAATCGTCAACGACCACTGCAGCGACGTAGGAGATAAACAACATGAGATGCTCAATAAATAACACAACGTGCATCTAAAATGACGGAAGAACAGGCCGAGAACCACCGCCTTCCAGTTAACAATTTGAAGCAACAATTATGATTTATTTACTGGTCGTAGAATGCCATGACCAATGTTTTAAAAACCGGACCGGTGACCGAACCGGCGAAGCTATCGGTTCATGGTTCAACTGGTCGGATCGGTCAGACCACTGGTTGAACCGTGTAGCAAATATATATATAAAATATTTAAATTTAGTAAATGATAAAATATAATACACTATATATCAAACAAAAAATATTAATATATATAATTAAATATATATTATATAATTAATATTAAAATTAATGAGTGAAAAAATATAAATAAAATTATATAAATGCCAAAAATGCAATTAGATATATATTTAAATAAAAAAATAGTAAAATTAATTAGTTACTTTATACATAAATCATAAATCATAGCCTCTTAATTTTACAATTTTACTAGATGGTATGAATTATTTTATTAATTTGAGTTTGTATCTTATTACTTTTTGATAGAATTATTTTCAGTTAAACGCATCGTGCTTCATATGCATTTTTGAAATTAATAATTAATTTTTGCATATAATTTTAATATATACCATCATTTCTTAAGAGTTAAAAATATTAACAAATGAAGTTGACAAAGAAAATGGATAAAAATAATAATGTGTTTAGTAAAAATTATGAGATATTGTAGATAAAAAAAAAATCGATGTTTTATATAAAAGAATATTTAAATTTCATGAAATATCAAAAAAGTTCTTGTAGCCCAATGGATAAAATACATCATATCTTAACATTGGCCAATTAATCAATTCCTATCAAGCACAAATTAATATCATTTTTGAAAAATATTAAAAAAAAAATCAAAAAACCGTTTCAACCGGTCACCGGTTTCCGGTCGAACCGGCCGGTTTTTCTGGTTCGCACTGGTTCAATAGATTAGTGATTTTTATGACCGAATCGGACCGGACGCGAACCGGTCCAACCGGCCGGTCCGATCCGGTTTTTAAAACACTGGCTATGACGATTGTGAAAGGCTCTCCTCATTGTGTATTAGATTAAATAATTAATAGATTTAATACAAATATATAATTGACTTTCGAACCGTTTGCAATTTGTAGTTTAAAGTTACGGGCCTTAAAAATCCAAATACCGGAAGGGTAAAACCGTTATTCGACCTAGCGATTAGGGTTTCGAATTTTCTCCCTCTTATAAATAGGGAGCCTATTCTTTCATTCCGTAAGTCAGCTGAATGCAGCTATGGTCTCTGAGTGTCTCTTTATTTTGTTCTTTCTATTTCTTCATAGACACTGAGATTAGGCGACTTTGAAAATTGAAATTAGTTTGATTTTGAAGGGCGGTGATGAAAATTTAGAGAATGTCATGCACCACTCCGACGATCTTCGTGTGACGATAATTCCTCATACCCAAACAATTTCTGAGCCCTTATCTCTATTACATTTTATTTTTTGAATGTTTTTCTTCAAAATCTTTTGTCGCTGTTATGGTGATTATGCAAGCTTTTTCGGAAATTATATTTATTTTATGAAATATTATTTATATATATGGATTTGTATGAGCGAGGAACCAAGTGATGGGATCTTTCTTGTGAAAGTTCAAACCATGATGCGGACCGTACAGCATGTTAATGCTCTGGGGATAAGTTTTGGTATCTGATGGTTCTTCAAATTACCATTTTTTAATTTGGGACATAAGTTATATTAATGATTATTGTTTTGTAAATCAAGTATTTATTTAGCAGTAAGCTACCTCCCGATTTGATATCAAGCTTTATTTTTATAAATAATCTCTGATTTGAATCTCAAGTCTGAAATTCTTAATGGTTTCTTCACTTGATCGAAAACTAATATCACAAATGTAAAATTCCAAAAAGCTCAAGCTTAAAGGCATATACTGCATTTTAAAATTTGTTATTTTATTTCAAACTTTAAATCGTTTTTCCTTGAGAAATTATTAAATGTAGATAAATTCGAATGTATTAAGGCAATAAATGCTAATATTTAAGTTCATTTTTCCTTTTAATTTGGTATGAAGAGGTATAGTTTCTATATTAACTTAATTGAATGTACCACCTCATAAGATAACACATAAGATGAAATTATTTGTGGAAATAAAAGAAGCAAAAGCTAGACTAGTGTCAACTGTCAAGCAAGTACGGATTTAAACCCAACCAAACACCAGCAAAAATAACACACAAAATTCTGGTGAAAATTAAAAAGAGCAAGTTTAATATAGTCAAAATCTAAAATTCGTGATTCTTCTTCTGCTTTCTCTACAATAATTACAACAAGAGGGGAGTGATCATCAACTATGCAGCTTATGTCGTATAAACTTCCAAGAGAAAATAAGTAAATTAGGAACAAGTTATTAAGCCCAAGGCAGCCAACCAGGAAATGGTGCAGTTCCACAATAACTGAACAAGCCCTTGATTTCTGGGCATCCATTAGGGTACGGGATCGACCGATGAAAGGGATCGCGGCCCACCTTTTTGCGACTCAATGCGCCTAAACAACCATAAGGATCTTCTTCAAATTGCGACCTCACCAGTGCTTCACCTTTCAGTGCAGCTTCTCTCGAGTTTTGAGAGGACGGTGTGCCTGAATACAGGAATCGGAGCTCCGGAAACCTAATTGCTGAACGGTGTAAATGGACAAACCTCTCCTCCTTAAAGTCGTAACCTACAACCTGAATAACAAGCCAGAGACAGAATTCAAATACTTTGTAAAACTGTTTGATAGGTCAAGATCCATCAGATGGGCCTCGGCCGGGATCCAGACGGTACAAAATATAAATACTAGGAATATTACAAATATGCCACTGTATATTATACACCAAAAAAATTCAATTTACAAATCTTAGCTACCAAACTCAGTGACCTTGAGATTTTGCACTTCATAGAGATAGGGAAGTGTAATGAACTTACAGTAATGTTGTGTGGATATGTGCCGGTAAGCTCTCGAAAACGACACACACTAAAGAGAAGATTCTCGAAGCTATCTCGAGCATGCTCTTCAGTGAGTGCTCTACTTCTCACACTGTCTCGTTTGCCTGCAGAATTTTCCACATGGAAATAGACAGTCAGGATATAACTATGAGATGCATAACTAGAAAATAATTTGCAATCTAACATCAAAATGCATTTCTTTGGTACTAATCTGACCATTGTATCAAGTACCCAAAATTCGTCAACCACAAAAAGCCATGACAAAATTAATGTGAAAGCAAAAGATTACTAAATAGCAACCATCTGAGGGAAAAATCATAGTGTACCAATTTCAAATGTTACCACAAGTCAATAACTTTCTGTACTTTTCGAGTCGAAGAAGAGCTAAAGAATTATATGATTGAGGTCAAGTACCACATAACACAAATTACGGAACTTGAGCAAAAAATTCCAGGACGATTCTGCAATTAAATTTTACGATAGATCTGCATTTTTGCAAACAAACTCTTTCTTACTTCAAATGACTGAACACACAGATCAAATAAACAAAGTCCATGAGGTTCAAGTTCTCTCACTTACCTTGCATAGTCTTCTAAAAGGATAAATGATCTTATAACTTCATCAATAATTGGGTTTAACATAAAGTGAGATCAAGCAAGTAGAATTGTAGATGAATAAAAACTCTTATCACAAACAAATACACACTCATGTTTATGCATCACAAAAAACTTTGTTAAGTTTTGGCAACACCACCTTCACACCTAAAAATCTTTATAAACTACTTCTGAGAGTTGAATGTGTGGAAGGTGCAAATGCAATGATAGGGGAACAAAATGGATCTGAAGCAATGTCTCTCTTGACTGATCAAATTGATATTTTCATACTTAACACAATTCCACATAGATTTTATAACATTTGATATGCTGCATATTGTCAAGGACTAATACCCATGCTCAAGACCAGGAAAAACAGATAAAACAAGAATGCAGAAGAATTTAGATGTTGAAAGGTGGCAACTTAGGGGGTATTCTAGAATATGAAAAAAAATGATAATTTTCCAGTAGAGCATAGGTCTAAACATGTTTGGAGGTCCAACAAAAACCATAAGAGGAAAATCAACTTTGTCAATCAACAAGTTACATACATCATCTTCAAAATCCGGAAAAAAATTACTTTTAACAAAAAGTTCACAACTTGAAAACTCAACTGCATCAACTAAACAAACAGTAAGTGACATCAAGAACTATCATTCAATCCCATCATGAATCCATGCTTCACTACTATACTCAAACATCAATATCCTATAAGGTTGATCATTAACATTAATTTCCATCCACCAAATACGAAACAAGAACTCACCAAACCATTGCTTGGACTCTGCCACGGTCCAATAACTCTGAGCTTCGCTCCGTGGACCAGCATCCTTCCGAGTCTCACCGCCACTAAATAAGAGCAATGCTGCATCATCCGTGGCTGCAATCTCCACTCCCCTCTCAATATGTGTGACAAACGTTGCAGCTTGCCCCGAATGCTTCTGATACGGCTCCAAATACCAAGCATCCTCCTTATCCACCTTCTCACAACTACTACTCGTATAAACCGAATGCCCCGCTACCATTACAAGATTCCTGAAGCTAGCAAAAGGATAGCTATCTCTATCTGCATTCCCCTCTACTACCCCATAAGAAGACATCATTCTCACACCTCCATCATACACCGAGAATAAAATTAGCACAGCAACGCCAAAAGACAAGCAAATCAAGAACAGCAAAAGGGGGTGAAGTTTAATACAATGCTGTATCCTATTTCCTAGTGATTTGATCATTCTCCACAGATTATTCTTCGGCTTTCGTGATCTTTTAGCGCTCCCAGATTCTAAGTCAAAATCCCTCCTTGGATATGCCTGGAATGACTTGGGACTATTACTAGATCCAAATGAATAACCTGGCTTCATAGATTAGACAAATCAAAATCAAGAGCCTACTGCAAATGTGTACAACAAATCAAGAAAAACAACAGTGGCACCATGAATTTCAAGCATGCCCTAAGGGATGGTCGATAACTAGGTAATGAAAAAACAAAAATCAAGAATTCACAATGTTGGGACTGAAAAGGTTGGGGAATTGACGAAGCCCGTTTGTGAATTTGGTCGAATGAAGTGAAGACTGCGGTGAAATTCGTAGTGATTGTGAATCTGAAGCGAGCCCAGATGAGCAAGTACACAGTCGAGATTTGATTTTGGGACTGAATTCAGATTCTGCGTTTCTGATCTTGAAGAAAAGGCAGGAGTGTTGAATTCGACAGAAACTATGGGAAATTGAGAAATTAAACAAATCACAACGATTTAGGGTGATTTGTAATTGTTGGGATCTCGCCAGGAATGCGTCAACTATCTAAACATGACTTGCTTGCATCAGACATAAGTCATAAATGTATCGACAAAGCTAAAGGTTCTATAGATCGATGAGATGATAGTTTCATACAACGTAATAAATCGAAAATTTTATTTATTATAGTTAATATATAGCGAATAATGAATATGATTTACTTATTTATCCAATCACTTTTCGAGAAATACGATAGGGGAAATTGGTGAAACATAATATGTAAAATTCTTTAAGGCTATGTTTGGGAGCTTGGAATTGGAATTGGAGACTCCAATTCCAATTCCATTATTTGGTATAAGAAAAATGTTTGGAATTGGAATTGAATTATAATTCCAAATTCTTTCAATTCCACAAATTCAATTCCA
>JAYDZE010542585.1:0-14395 GCA_034509125.1 Monilaria moniliformis
TGAAGTTATGATATAATCGGCTGATTTTGAAACTTGCGGGATTGACCAGAATTTGACCAAACTTGGTGGTTTTTCTGTCAATTTGCCCTATTTAATATGTTCAAAGTTTTCGTTTCTTCCGATCATACTTCTCTTTCTCAGTTTCTCTACAATAAATCTGGTCATCTAGACAGATGGGCGACCATGGCGGTTTTATAGTGATTCTAAGGAAAAATTAGCCGTTGGGGCGGTCAGCAGCCCCTTCCCGACCCCCTACATCCGCTACTGTCTGCAAATACTAGGAAAACATAATCCATCCCATCTAAATTTGACTACTATGTCATATTTGACAGCTATACTTTTAAATTTTATTTCGAATTTATGATTCATTAAATTAGAGGAGATATTTAATAATAATATAACACTACATAGGGTTGGACCATGAGATATTTGAGATATGAATGAATATAGAAATGTAAATTATATTTAATTTAGGGATTCACATAATCCACAAAATGTTACCCTAATTTATTGCATCAAAATCTCAATTTCCCCAAATCCACCGACCAAACACACGCATGCATGCATATGAATCTGCGTCTCAGCAGCCGACACGTGTCACTTTTGATTTCGAATCAACGGCTGCGATCGCCCGCGTTTCTCGCGGCCTACCCGCCAACCCTTTTTACGTTTCCGTTTCCCACTCTGAAACAAAAACGACGGCGTTTGGGATTGTGGGAAGCAGTTAAAAATCCAATCTTTAAATTCTGATCAAAATTCTTATTTACCGCTGGGAATCTGATTTGCTTCGCTTCGAATTCAAAGGTTGGCTATACAAATTCCACACGCCTTTTTTCCTTTCTTTTTAAACATTCTTTTCAAACATGTTTGTTTTTCTTTGTTTCTTCTTGATCAGACGTTAATTTTTCTGTTTCTGCTGTGGGTTTAAGGTTTTAATTCACGTTTAAGTCTGTGATTGAAGTTAATCGTGCTTGTTTTGTTGTTCTTTTATATGGGTTTTCGGATCTTTGTTAATCAAGATGGGTTGATGTTGGGATATGTGAAATTGCGTGTGATCGTTCTTAATTTTTGCTTATTGCAATGGGGGATTCTGTGGCATATGTTTGCGGAGATTGATGCGGGGTTGTGATCAAAGTTGACAACATAAATGAATGATTAAAGTTTCTTTTTAAAAATAAAATAAAATTGGAAGATGAAATGAATGAAAAGGAAATAGCGGAAATATTGAACTTGATAATGCTATGTAATATCCTTTGTTATTTGATAAGATCATCTTAGATGGTGAGATATGGTTGCTGAGTTCTCTCAAGTTCTCGAAGCATTTGCAATCTTTGATTTTTAACTTTTAAGGAATTTCATATTATGCAGTCGAGAGAGCTTATTGAATTAAAGATGCTGATTTACGCTTATTGTTGGTCGAGACTTATCTTTGTTGAAGATGTATGATATGTGAGTAGTTTTCATAGTGAATTGAGCTTTATCTCGTAGTAATTGCATAGTTCTAAAGATGGGCTATATTTGGTGGTATTGTGGGTGATCTTATTCCTAATGCCTGTAATGCTGGTTAGTAGATTATGGTTCCACCCGCAGCTAGGTGTTCTAGATGATTCCTTTTCCATGGATTCATATGTGCAAGACCATGGATTCCTGTAAATGAGTTAAACTGTGAGCATCACTTGAGTAGTGAGCTTAAACTCATGGTTAATTTCGAAGAGAAAATTCAGGCTTTGAATGTAGAGATAAGTCGATTATCTACTTAGTTATCCATGATGTGATTTGAGTAGGATGTATGGACGCTTTAGGCAAACTTGAACAGGAATAAGTTTATGGATCAATGCGATGGCATAATGTTTTGTTATTTGAAAGAATGCACCCGTAACCTAGATTCCTAGAAAGAGAGTTTAGAAAGGATAATATCATGTTGATTCGTTTCATTTCCTTTGATGATCATGTTGATTGTTTGTGATGTATTACAAGTATTAATTGTCATTTTTTCTTTCCAAATTTTGTGCTTGTGGTTATGAAATCTAATATGATGATGTGGTAAGGTAATTTATGTTTTCTGAATTGGAGCTGCATTCTTTCTGTCAGCCTGGTTTGACTCATCAATCTACTCAAGATACTCTTTTTAGGAAATATCTTTTGTCAATCTTCAGCAAAACACATCTCTCGAAATCATATGGGAATGATGTGTGATCTAGATCCCGATGTTGTACGGTGGGGTCTTCACCTCATAGATGTTTGCTCATTACCAAACAATGGCTCTCCACCAACTGTGACGTGCTATGTGGAGGACAAATCGACGACTGATACATTGAAGGAGGACTTTTGTACTACAGCAGAATCCGTAGTGGAGAACGATAAGGCAATCGCTCAAGCTCTTCAGGAAGAGTTATCAAGAGTCGATGCTGCACAGGATCTAGGATCTGTATCTTCTAGAGAACAACAAAATCAGAAAGAATCGATTCTCGCTCAGAATTGGCTTGGACCTTCAGGAAGGCACGTCAGCTCTGGTAGGGAAAACTCCAATTATTTTGTTTCCTGGACTTGTATTTTTTTTTCCTTACCTCTGTTATTAACCTTACTTAACTGTTGGCAGAGTGGCAGGAGACCTTACCGGAGATTGAAAATGATTCGGTTATCGATGGTGAATTGGGGAAAAGGCTGAATCAGTTGGTTCCAATTCCTGTAAGTTATCCTAATTTCCTCTTTTGCTACTGGCAGGGTGTTCAAGGGGACGATGTATTGACCTTCAGTCTTTCTTTGTGCTTGTCGCAATTATAGCATGTTCCTAAAATCAACGGTGAGATACCCTCCATTGATGAAGCTACATCAGACCATCAAAGGCTTTTGGACAGGTTCTTTTGTACACTGTTCTCATCGTTGCATATTTTTAGTGGTGTCTGTTTCCCTCGTGCAATGCAATACTTTTGAGTACATTAGCGTCTATCTTTTCTATTTCAACATAATCTAGCGATACTGGAGCTCTCTTTCAGTCGATACATATCATCCTTAGCAAAATAATTCTTGAAACTGTTGCTTTTGACAATCTGTGCATTTCCTAAATCGTGCATTTTTTGTTGTCTGTATCAGATTGCAATTATATGAGTTGGTTGAACTCAAAATCTCAGGAGACGGGAACTGTCAGGTCTGTTGTTCATAACATCCCCGCACCATCCTGTAGTCGATAGGCCATATTGTTGTCTTCTCGTATGTCTATGCCATCACACTGAGTTCATATTGTGTAGAAAAATCAAATTGCTTCATAACTCTTGTTGCTAGTTATCTCATTAACCTTCATGATCTTTGGCTTCTCGTAACTGTAGCAAGCCTTTCCTTCTCTTCTGCAGTTCCGTTCATTGTCTGATCAAATATATCGGACCTCAGAGCATCACAAATTCGTGAGAGAACAAGTAGTCGACCAGGTTCAATCGCAGTTGGTGGTCTTTGTCTTGAAACTGTATTTACCACTTGTTTCTTATTATCTGCAAACTTTCAGCTGAAGCTACGACCAGACTTGTATGAAAATTATGTCCCAATGGCTTATGGTGATTACATAAAGAAAATGAGCAAGTAGAGTACCCTTCTGACCTAGTCTACTCTTATCTTTTTTTGCCACTTGTTTAATCAATTTTGAACGATTGTAGGAATGGGGAATGGGGTGATCATGTCACATTGCAGGCTGCTGCAGATTGGGTACGATTTCGTTTGTACCCTCATTTCTTTTGCTTCCATATGCAGTGTTCTTGCATTGCTCTACTCGATATCTATATATAAATGTGTCATATTTTGTGGCAGTTTGGCATCAAAATGTTTGTACTTACATCATTCAAGGATACATGCTACATCGAGATCCTTCCACAAACTGAACAGAAGTCTAATAGAAGTAAGCTCTGCTTCATTTCTTAATCTTATGTTTTATACATTTCGTTTCGTTTCTCCCCCGATGAATTCATGTAAGATGATGAACGACGTTTGCTGTTATATCATCTGTTTGAAATGCAGCTATATTCTTGAGCTTCTGGGCCGAGGTTCACTATAACTCGATATATCCATTAGGAGGTAAAGATTTACACAACGCGACATGAGTTTTCTTTACCATTATTGTTGAAACACGTCTTGGAACGAGCTTTCTTGCTTATTGCCATCCTTTTCTTGTCTGTAGAATTGCCTGAGGTAGAGAGCAAGAAGAAGAAGCGCTGGTGGTGGTGATCGTTGTGAGTAGACGCGGTCTATGGCTCGGCTCCTCCGTCTTTAGCTGCATCCGGTCTACCTCTGTTTAGCAATCTTGGTGGCACCATTTGATTCTCTATTCTTTCATTGTTGGTGTAGATATATCATCATTGAATTTCATTTAGATTGCAGATTAGATTTTTAGGAAGCCCTTGTTTCTCTTGTGAATCTCTTGATTGAGTTTTCCATCTGTATAGTAATAAATCTTCACACGGAGATGCGTGTTCGTCTCGTTTTTTATTTCATCAGTGTATCTCACATATAGATAATGAATACACAAAGATTGTACGATAGAATGGAATATAATAATGGAATATAATATGAAATGATATACGAACATATATATTACAGCGTCATTATATTCAACACATCTAAAATTCGAATTGAAGTGTCAATTTCGATTCGATTTTTCGAGCTAAAATTTTGGTTTAAATATTTTAATTGACATAACTTCATTTGACTTTCTGATTAAGACTAAGCCGGGTTGTGGTGAATTAAATAGTAATGTCTGTTCAAATTTAAATTTAATATTTTTGTCTATACTTTGTAGAAACAATTTTCCTTATGATGATGCACAAGTTCAACCTTGCTATGATACTTTAATTAAATATGAAGCAACAAGCCAACAAACATAAAATAAAATAATAATAATAATAATAATAATAATAATAATAATAATAATAATAATAATAATAATAATAATAATCAAATCAACAGCAAAAGAAAAGCTGGTGAAAAACAAAGATATTTACTGAAGATTGCAAAAATCACAAATTCCTCATTAAAAAAAAAAGTGGCTCTCTCTAAACTTTCTATCTGCTTTTTGTAACATACCCTTTGTTCCTCACAAAAACATGATGAACCCTAACACATAAATAATGTGACTCTATCACACTACACATAAAATTATCAACAAAATGTACACCATCAAAAAAAGCTTATTATCGAGCCGCTCGATCACCTATACACAATCAAGAAACAAAAATGCAGGCTTATTATGGAGCGAAACCTACGTTACACTACCTCGTTCCTCTCGACTAGAAAGCCTCGTTCGGGCCGTGGTCGAAGCTGTCCTTGTATGTACAAAGCTCAGCTGTGCTGTTCGGATGATGAGGACTGCCCAATGTGCCTTTCTGCAAATGACATTTTTTTGGAAAGTATTGTTAAGAGTTTGAATGATTTGGAGATGGAGAGGTGATGTGGCGAAGGGCTTAGGGTTTAGAGTTTACCTCCGGCTGCAACGAGCTTTTCTACGCGTGATACAATGTGCTTGCCATAAGTGTACCTCTTAAGTGCACTCAAGTGGACCTTGATGCGGGAGAGGATCAGTTCGTGGCTCTTGTCATCGCAAGTCTCGAGCACCTTCTGCACGACGTAGTTGCCAAATGGATCTTTCATCATAGCCTGACAATTTTATAGTTTTGGAGAAGGTTAGAGCTCGGTGAGCATAGACAAATCTGACAACCGAAAATCGCCTCAATTTGAAGCATGCATATTGGAGCTAGGTGGGCACAGACACATTGGACAGAGAAAGAAAGCGTGATCTAAGGTAAAAATTTGCGGAACTGAGGCTATAGCTAGTTACAGAAGCATGGCTACCTGTAACGGCTCGTTCTCTTCTGTTAAACCAAGTATCTCGTTCACCAATAGTTTCCTCTCCTCCGGACCACCAAAAGTCAAGCACTTCTCAACAACATTAGAGGCAAATTTCTGCTGGCTCATCTTCACGATCTGTCCGGCCAGCTTGCTGATTATTGTAGCCCGTTCATGGGGCTTACCGTGCTCCACAACATGCTGCAGAAATAGAAATTGAACGAAGCCATCTCACTTAAGGCGAGCTTGCAAAGGCGATATAGGCAGGTAATTTTTTAGTACCTGAATGACGTAGTTTCCATATTGGTCTTGAGCTAGCTTACAGACAGAGTTCATTATTTCATCCATGATTTTCTGTTGAGTTTTCGGATCATCGCAGTGCTCGAGAACTCTCTGCTACCAGTCAAAAAAGAAGTGTATGTATGTAAGCTAAATGCCTGAGAAACGAGACGAAGCAGATATTGGGCAGATGCGTCCTAACCTGAATCACTCGACAGCCATAAGGGTGCGTGGATAGAGTCACAACTTGCCCCAAGAACGACGAGATTATGAAATGAATGTGATCTTGAGGAATGCACTCGATGCACTTTTGTATTACGTGATTGCCGTTTTGATCATGAACGCATTTCATCACTGAACCATCGAGCTCAGCTGCCATCTTAGCGCCAGTGTCTATATCAACCACTTCCAGTGCCTGTGATCAAAATCGATAACAAAATGGAAATTACAATACTTCCAAATTATGTTTTGTTACAAAGTTGGATCCTTCATTTACTTCCTACTCAAATTATGTGATCTCATTTATCAATTTCAAGATGAAGAGTATATACAATCATCTTGTATTCATATGCTCATATATGCTAAGTTAGATTGCCCACAACCTAAGGTGCCATAATGCAATATAAAGAGAGACGAAGCCAAAGAAACAAACCTTCTGTATAACTCGGCAGCCATACATCTGCAGAGTGAGAGGCAATACATGACCGATGAGATGCCTCGCCAACTCTTTCCGATGACCTTCAGTCCCATGCTCGAAGAACTGCAGTTCAAGCAATGAAAGCAACTGATCATCACACCATTAAATCATTTTTTATGAATGTTTTATGTGAAATATTACCTTTTGTATGACATAATTCCCGAAAACATCGATCATTAGACCAAGAGCACTAGGAAGGATTTCTGCAAGTATCTTTGTCTTTTCTTCAACTGTTGCTGTCTCCAGCTTCTGCTGAATGAAGCGACTCCCGAATTGATCCGTACTGAATAGAAAACGACGTAGAGATCATGAACTAAACAAGTGTATTTTCTCCATAACAAAACAAAACAGAGTAACAGCTGCTGCTAGTTACGTACCTGAACTCAACAACATGACCAAGAATGTCTGAGAGCTCCAATGACTTCGTCTTATTGTTTTTAAGCATCTCCAACAAGGACTCAAATCTCCCTTTCGAGTTGCTTCCTCTCTGTGTATGCAAGGAACCAGTGCTTTCCCCCTTCTGGCTCTCCAAAGACGACTGCATCTGAGCACATTTGTCGTTCTGGACCATAGAACTTCTCGAACTATCTCGTGAACTCTGCAATGGGTTGCCTTGAAATGAAGCAATGTATGGGTTGAATCCAGGATTGCCATGGTACTGATGAGGATTAACAGTGCCAGGTTTCTGTAAAATGTGTGACTGATATTGCTGTGCCTGTTGCAGAAGCAACGCCTCAAGATAAGCTTTCTCCAAAGACTGAAAGTTGTCATGACCATGGGAACCAACAAAGTGTAGTCCTTGAGAAGAATTTCCGGCCACACGAGCCGAATCTTTTCCATGATTCGACATTTTCTGGATATACTGAACTTGATGTGGATCCATGACCGGAATGTGGAACCCCGGCGGGTAGCTAGGTCTCAAGATTTGCCCGTCTCCGTTACCACCGGCCATGAGCGAACCTATAGAAATGTTTGAGAAATATAGTTAATGGGAAACTTTTTTTCAGAATCCTACAAAAATTGAATCACAATATCAAAAATGTAAGGCCAAATACTCAAATATATCATAAACTATTGCCCATTTTTCAATTCTATCATCAACTGTAAGGCCACATACTCAAATGGTTAATAGTTTAGGATATATCATAACAACATGATCTGAGATTTTTTACCTATTATCCCATCCTGCTTTTGCTCGACCGCATATGCACCATTCCTCTTAGAAGGAATACTCACACCCGGGAAATTATTGCTCTGCATTTGATTCTTCAGATCTTCGAGCCTTGCAAGATCAGATGGGCTGTGTTGATGTTGAGACTGAAGATTAGTAGTCGAAGACGTCCTTCTCGGAAAACCTACATGCTCGTTGATCATTGGTTTCGAAACACCAGGCCCCCTGGTTAGTCCATTACTCCTTGCTAAATTTACATGGTTCATGTTACTGACCATGTTTTCGACTCTAGCATTGTCGCTATAATGCTGCTGCTGCTGCTGCCGCCCTGTTGGATTAATCCCCATCTGAAGTGAAGACTGTGAAATACTCTCAGAAGGAAGCTGACCTCTGGCCGTGGACATATTCAATCCAGAGAGAGAAGAGGCAATGTCAGCTATCTCGAAGATACCAGACGAAGGAACCAGCATTGCAGAGCTCAAGTTGTCGACAAGATGAACTCCGTTGCCAAGCGCCACAAGAGCAGGAGCTGGGGGCCTGCCCCCCGTCTCAGCCCTGCTACTCGTTAAGGATGCTACATTGACACAAGAGGCCAACGAGCTCGGATTGCTGTGAGTGTTGGATAAGCCCGTATAACTTTTTTCGGGGTGTAGAGCTTCGAATGATTCTGCTTTGTTATGTAAATCTGCTGCGCTGGAATTAGGTAACATATCTGCAACATCTGCAACTGAACTCTGGCTAGCAGGACGTGAAAGATGCGATTTCGTAGGCTGGCCACACCCTTCCTGGAGAAAGCCAAACACAAACACATAAAGAGGTATTTTTCTGTGCAAACACAGGGGTGGAGCTAAAATTTATAGCATGGAGGGAGCTAAAGTCAACAAGTTTCAGCTATAAGGGTGCTAAAATAGAAACTTCTTGGAAAAAAGATATGTAGATTACAAGGTTTTTTCTTTTTTAAAAGTTGGGGGTGCTTGAGCTCCCCCCAGTGAGTACACATACCTTATGCATTCAACATGGCATTAGAGGGCAATAATTCCACTATCATATAATGTATGTATTGATCAAATAAAATTGTATGTAATAGTAATCATGTCACAAGACACTGGCTTACACTATGGCACACACTTTCTACTCATATTCTGTTAATCCGGCATTGTGTTTAAGTAACGATCGAGAAGCATTGATACCAAAAGCACAACAAATACTAAATGTCGATCCACACAACTTTCTTTCAAGTGTATGTAATTATGATAAAAAGGACTGGACAGCAAAGAGAAAACCTGAAGTACATCTGCAAAGCTCTTCCTTCTAACTCCCATTCCAGAGCTCGACGCCCCCATCATACCTTTGTCTAATGACTCAGTAGAGTTTTTCCGCGACATATTCCTAAGAGCCGCCTTCCTCAGCTCAATCATCTCATCTTCTGCTTTCTTCACAGACAAACCTACCGGCATCGAGTAAAGCAGAAACCCACCACCATTTTCAGTCACGTTTCTGCCAACACCAATACCCGCAGCCCTCACCCTCTGAGCGACGCGCCAGTCCTCCTTCGACAACAGAGGTGGAGGCAGCCGAGGATTGAAGTTCTGATGCGAATAATAGTACTCCAAATAGGCAGGGTGCGATCTTATCTCCTCTTCAGTCAATACGCCAATGCTGCCACTATTATCAACACTACCACTACTACTACCGGAGTCGAGCTTCACGAAATTGGGATGCCTAAGAAGACTCCCTGCAGCGAGCAACGCCCCCTCCACTGAGGGAGGGGCGCTGCCGCTTCTGTTTATGTCCAAACCCCTCTCTCTCTCAACAATCAGACCTCGATTTCGCTGCTGATGTAGCAGCAATGCTTCAAGCTCACTCTCTAAGCTAGCATTGATCTCTAATTTCTCATTCGAACTCGATCCTCTCATCATGATACTACCTATACCTAAATCCTTCCCCACAATTCACATTGGGTAGAAATAGAATAACAGCAATCAATCCCCAATTCTTCTCAATTTCTCAACCATGAACCTTCCATTTCCACTACAAAAACAGCAGAAATCAAATAAGACCTAGAATCAAGAAATAGCTACAAAATTCGAACCATGCAAAACCAAATCAGATAACAAAATCTCACACCGTCAACCGAAATCTCTAAAATGGTGATGAACAATCGCAAATTCCATTTTAGAGAAATTCGAATCTCGAGTGGCGACGAACACCTCAAACTTCATTTATCACCGAAAAATCCACAATAAATCGGAAAATTAACAGAACGTAGAGCATCATGCATGCAAAAAATTGAAAAAACTTACGAAAAGGAATCGTTGATGTGGATTTGTTTGGGATCGAAAATGGTACGAATCATTCGTGAATCAGCTGTTTGACGTGTGGAATTCGGAAATGTTTGCAGCGAACAAGGTGGAGATTTTGCGAAACTGGAATGAAAGAGAATGAGCCAAAAATAATGCAATTATTCAGTTTCTTTGTTCTCTTTTTTTGGTTAATTACTGGAATTATCAGATTATTTAGTAATGTTAGTTACTTGCATGACAGATTTAGTCACATATTCCACGTGGCAATCTCTCTGTTTATTTTTCTTTTTGGGAAATTTCTATCACTTTTTTTTTTTGTAAAATATCATTGCATGTTTGGGATAAGCTCTCTATTTTTGCATGCACAAATTCGACTTAGAATATTTTAGATAGAAATGTAGAAAAAAATATATTTTTTTGGAGACTAAATTTTTAAAATTTTGAATTTGAGATTACAGAAGAGTACTCTCCCTTTCACCATAAATTGTCTCATTTGAACTCAACGCAGATTTAAAGAAATATGAATGAAAGTGGATAAAAAAAGTGTGTGAAATATGAATCTCACTTTCACATATTAATTTTATATACAATACGAGTGGAATGAATTAATGGAATGTAGAATCATTTACCAAAAATAGTAAAAGTGAAATATGACATTTTAGTATAAGTAGGGGTGAGCAAAATACCCGAAATCCGAATATCCGAACCGAACCAAACTGAAATTTAAAATTTTTGGTTCGGTTTTTTTTTGGATTTCGGTTCGGATCGGATATAATATAAACCGAAAAAGATCGAAAAACCGAATTTATATTTAATATTATATATATATATATATGAATAATATAATAATAACTATATATATATATTTCTTTGATTTTGGATTTTCGGTTTTTTGAATAATTTTATGAAATTTCGGTTTTTTCGGTTTGGATCGGTTTTCATAGTTCGGATTTCGATTTTTCGGGTAATTCTGTTTGGTTTGGTTTTAATTTTTAAAAAAATTCGATTTTTCGGTTCGGTTTGGGCAAAAAACCGAGCCGAAAACCGAATGCTCACCCCTAAGTATAAGCGCCCATTTTCAACAAAATAAGACATTTTATAGTGGATGGAAGGAATAATTTTTAATTATGTGATATTGTGACGAGAGCTATTGTACAATAATTAACGCAAAATATCCCAATAATTTCACGATTTAAAATAAAATTTGTGTTGTTTTTACATAAAACAAAATATTTAGTTGGGTCTCATCGATTTTAATATTCTTTTTTGAAAAGTCGCATTAATCAGTAACAGCAAATTGAAATCATCATTTGCTGCCCTAGTGATGGTATTGAATCGAATCGAACCGAGCCGAATGCAGCTAATTCAAGATTAGACAAAAAGAAATGGACAAAAAAGGGGTATTCTTGAAAATCGATTTACAAAGTAAATTCATTTTCTATAATTTCTCGAACCTCGTTTACTACCAAATAAGCCTTATGGCCTCCAATCACCTCTGCTTGCTTCTTGCCATCCCTCCATAGCTGCAAAACCAACACAAGCTCTCAGAAACCCAGACCTTAAACGGGTGTCGTCTTGTAAAATGTACATGGAGCGAACGAGCTTTACCTGTATCGTGGGCATCTTCTGCACGTATTTTGCATATCAAAACGAGACGGTAGAAACATGAAAAGAGCAGAAAATGAGTGTCAATGAGGATTCTGTGAACTGTGAAATATGTTAAATAAGTGATTCAAATGGTGAAGGGTAGCTGAAAACTAAGGTGAACTTACGGTAACTTCAGCACGAACGACGAGCTTATGAGGAACACTGTTGACATCAACTGAGTAGAATCTTATTCTGCATTAGTAAGTGATGAAAAATAAGGGTGATGATAGTACGGCCATCTCTACTGCAAGAATTATTCGAGCATTGTGGCGAAAGAAATGGTGCATACACAGTTTTAGCTAACCTTGGATGATAATCGGCTGCTAGTTTTTCGAGTTTTGGTTTCAAATAGATACATTTCCTGCACCAGCTCGCCATCCTACATATCCAAATACTTCATATTCTCAGCCTAAACATACATAAATAGATAATCACAAGAAAGTGAGTATGTGAAGGATGGAGATATGTGCAAACTGCAAAGATTTACAACATAGGCAAAACTAGACAACCATTTTGACAACTCATGGAAAGATTTCAGAAGAGATTAGCAATCTGGAATGATAACATTGGATACTCATGAGCTACTGAACCCACTAATCAAATAATATTAAATCCCTCAAGGTTTTTTGTTGATAATTATTTTACTTCTTCCCTGCCCAAGTCTCTGCAGTTGTTCCTTCATCTATCGATCTTCCCCTTTGTTGTCCCTTCCCGTGCAAGTCGCCAACTAAGAACTCACTTTCCTACCTCACTCCTCCACTATACCTTGAAAAGCAAACACATCACTAGAACCAACTCATTCCCACCTTGTTCACCAACATCTAATATGTTTCGTCAATCTTCAAACTAGTATAGCCAGCCGCTCACGGCTGCATCTAACCGTGCATCAAAATGACAAGAAGTTTCTGGTCTTACTTCTCTTTCTTGTGAGTGTGATGAACCGAAGTAAGGATAGCTATTTTACTTGGAATATGTTTTCAATCAAATGCATCATATAGAAGCTACGAGAACATTCATTATTTGCCAATGTTTAGTCTAAAGAAGAAACACATTCTTTATATTAAACCTAAATTATCTCATCTAATTCAATTTCAACCACTCTTTTACCCAAATAATCGAAGCAAAGATAAAGACAAACAAAGCCATCAAAACCCTATTGACATAAGCTACAAAATAAGGTATATAATGAATTAAATATGCAATCAAAGAAAAAAAGCTAATAAAAATACAATCTTTTCAATGAGAACTTCAGCTAAATCAATCATGAAAACCTAGCAATCGAAGGGGGGAAAAAGAGAAAATAAAAAAACGATATTTTCACTGAGAACTTCAGCTAAAACAATCATGAAACTAGCAATCAGGGGGGGGGGTCACCCTTCAATTCAAAAGAAGATATAGCATAGTTTAGAGAGAGAGAGAGAGACCATAAAATGAAGACGGATTCCTCGCGTTGTTGGGCGTCGGCGATGACGCGGTCGAAATGGGATTCGCTGGAAATAGGCACCAATTCCATCGAAAGCGGCAAAATCTCGAGACCCTGTTGAGAAATCGGTCCGCTTTCATCATAGCTAGTGCTGATTACCAGTTTCCGTCCCTTCATTTGATGAAATTGAAAACTGCTGCTGTTCCGATAAACGGAATTTAGGTCGCCATTGAAGAAATTGAGTTTTCTGCTCGACTTGACGAAACAGCAGGGGTTGTGCGACGGCGGAATTCTCGAATAATGGGTTTTAACTGACGGCGAGATTTCCATTGAGTGAATGAGTGATCAATGCTTGATTTTGAATGTCTCAGTGTGTATGTGTGTGTGATTTGGTGATGAATGCGAAGAAGCTCGGAGCTGAAATACTTTGACGGAGATAATCAGGAATTTTTTGGAATTGAATTTGTTTACTTTTCGACTTTTCTTGTTCGATTTTTCCTCGAATTTTGAGTTGGGTGGAAAATGTACCAAAGTCTTCGACTCAAATTTTATAATTTTATGAACAAATTTTAAATCTTTTTCTTCACTCTACAAACCCTAATTTCTTTCTCAATCGACAATTGTCCAATTCGAATCAAGACGTAATTTGTAATAATTGTAAAATCGAATCGCAATATCCGAGTTCAATTTAATCAAGATCTTTAAGTTCAGTCAGTTCAGTTACTAATTTATTATACTTTTACATATTTCGTATTTACCATCATGTTAATTTTCCGAAAATGATTAGAGAGAGAAAATTGACTTATCAAACATTAAAACATTCCTAAATAGTTTTTACTTTTCTTTTGTTGAAATGCATTTAGAATCATACAACAAGGGCATGTCAATATTGTAAGAAAATAAAAATAGATTTAAATAAGAAAAATAAATCGTGTATCAAACAAGTTATGATCTCTTAGACTAGTAAAATATTGGGATAATTGCCATTTAAATCATAACTTTTCGTTGACTTCTGGTCAATCCCATAACTTTTAAAATTGGAACATAAA
>JAYDZE010542596.1:0-14394 GCA_034509125.1 Monilaria moniliformis
GTTGGAATTTCTTATATTAACCTAGTAAGATCCCGGGTAGGGGATTCCTTCATTGGAATATTTAAAACCCCAACAGTTTTCTCATATGCGTCCACTATCTTCCCGTTATTATATCCATTTTACTACCCAATCATACGAAAACAAAATAAATCAGAACAAATATTATACCATTATGAAAATATTATTAATTCAAGTACCTAAATTATCAAAATTTGTATTTTAGTCTCTAAATCTAAAAGTCACCTAATTAAACATGTGATAAATTTAACAAACGTAATAATATGTAACACTGCATAAAACACGTACTAACGTTTTACTTGCGTATGTGGGCTCTAATGACGATATCAACAAGCATTCATTTCACCAATCTACCAACAACAAAATTTTGTATTTTAGTCCATATTTCAAAAATCACCTTATTAAGAATAAAGAATAACTATTGTATTACCAAAACAACGTAAGTTCTCTAATAATTACATTATTGTTGCAAGAATATAATAACATTACGAAAACAAAAGTAATAAAATTTAACACTACAAATAAAACACGTACTTTTGTTTTATTTACATATGTGAGCTCTAATGACGATCAAGATGCGTTCATTTCACCAATCTACCAGCAACAAAGATTTACAAGGATATTTTTTGTGAATAATCGAGAAAAGAATTTAAACATAAGTTATGGTAGAGCTATTCGTCTATTTACTCTATTCCGCTATATTTGTGAGCACCCTATCGAAAGTATTATGCTCGCTAATTGAGTGGGAAACATTCCTACCCGACATTATGAGCACCACGCACTCGGTAATGTTTCCTTTAGCGAGAGAACACGTCTGGTCCTATTTCCAAGCCCAAAAAATTGCCTACCAAACACTGGAGTACTCGGTAAATATAAATTGATATTTAAAAAAAATACAAAACATACCGAGCACCAAGAGTGCTCGAAAAACATAATTCAACAATTTCTTTAAATAAATATAACATTTACAAGGCACTAAACGTGCTCGATAATATTAATTTAATATTATTTTTAAAAATAAATAAATTACCGAGCAAAAATTACTGGGCAATCTCTCGCAATTCTTTTCGGATTTTTTTTTTTGCGCCAAAAATACCGAGCACTTGTTTCATGTTCGGACAGTGCTTGTTATATATGTGAAATACAGAGCACTCTCGTGCTCGGTACTGTTCCGAGCATCGTTGTGCTCGGTAAATTCTTTAAATTCCCCCTTTCTATTCATTTCTTTTGTGCTCGATATGTGCTTGTTAATACGGATAAGTGCTCAGCGGGTGGTCGATAATTAGGAAGCATGAATGGTTCTCGCTAACGAGTACTTGATAAAGCTCTTTTTTTGAACTGGTTAATTGAACTAACCAGTAACCGTAACTTTAGCTACTTCATTTTATTGGACAGAACACCAAACCAGTATACGAAATGGGATAATTTTCTACAAGATTTACATATATAGTTGGTCACGAAATTGAAAAAATTAAACTATAATCGAGTTTGATTCATCCATTTCCACCTATCTCAATTTTAAATTTATGAGTTCTCATTCTATTCAATTTTAGCTCTCTTTACGTGCTCTCTCTCTCTCTATTCAAATTATTTTCTAGTTCTCTCTCACTTCGATTATTTTACCTTCTCCCTCTTTCGACGGCGTCATCGAGAAATAAGTTTTCGAAGCTTTCTGCTCTTTGACGTCGATGATTATCGTAAGCTTTCTCTGGCAGCGCGGCGGTGGCAACCGCGGTATATACTATAGGGGGTTGCTATTACCCAAAGTCAATAGACTTCTCTGTATTTATTTCACTCCGGCGACTAGATCTGTGGTGAAAAATGTATGCTGAATAAGTGATGTCAATTCCTAATCCGGAAGATAGGTGATGTCAATTCCTAATCCGGAAGATAGGTGTGTTCCCCCTAAAGTTCTTCCGACGGTTGTTCGAATATCTTCGGATCGTAAACAAGCTACTCGACCTCGTGAGAATAGGCTTTGATGTGATTTATTATCACAAGATGCGAGGTTTTTTTAAACCAGCGGTTTTCACCGGAATCGGAACCAGTAATTCGACTCTGGCGGTTTGGTTCTGGTTCCGAAAATTTGAAACTGAAACCGCCGGTTCTGGTGCTTAAACCGACAGTCGTTGCAGACTAGGTATATGGGGCAAGGCTAGATCTAATATTTCAGACGAAAATCGTCGGTTTCTGCTGCAAAACTGGCGGTTTTCGCATAAAAACTGACGGTTTTATGCCAAAATCGGCAGTTTTGCAAAAAATTGGTGGTGCCGCCGGTACGATTTTTGAACCGAAAACGGTTAATTTGGAATCAAAAATTTGGTTCCGGCAGTTCGGTTACGGCTTCAAAAAAAATGAAACCGGAACCGCCGGTTCCGGGGGTTAAATTGGCGGTTTGAGTCGACGCAGGATACGAGATACGACGGTAGGGCTACATCTGACGTTGCAGACGAAAACCGCCGGTTTTCGCTGCAAAACCAACTGTTTTTGCAGAAAACAAGTGGTGTCGGTAGTATTCGTTAATTTTTTTTATTTTATTTCAAAATAATAATTCTAATTCAAAATTTTCCCACTCATTTTTATCTATAAATACTCCATCATCATCCTCATTTCAACTCACTCTTATATTAACAAAAATTCTCTCTTATGTACCTCATATTTCTCTATACTTGAGCAAAATGTGCTTACTTTCACTACTCTACTTGTTTACTTACTTTGCAAATAACATTTATATTCACACACAAATTACACTACATACATACACACATCAATAGCAAATTATCAATATGTATTCTTCCCGTTCTAACCGTGTCGATAAGGGTAAACGAATCGGAAAAAAAGATTTTTTTTATTGAACGTGTTCATTCATTTTGACTAAAGTTGTTGCCCAATATCAAATGATGCCCCCTAAGATCAAATAGATCGACAACACTCTGAGTTGCTCGAGAGAAACTCGATTTATTATCAGAACAAGTTGTTGCCCGTGTGCAAGTGAGTTTGATGAAATTGTTAAATTTTCATTTTTCAGTCCATAATTTATTATTAACTAAGGCAATTTGATTAGATTATATCATTATAATCTAATAATTTCAATAAATGATATGTTTGTAGGCGGATGAATATGCTGCAACGCATGCCTTGACGGGCATGGACACCATGAACATCTCTCAAGAAAATCCTGGTCCATACTTCAACACAAGTTTCGAGGATTTCAATTTCATGTCGAGTGACGAGGTCCAACAACCAATATTTTCATCCAATTCCCACCAATCGCAACCGGATGTCGGTGATGAATGTCAATATTCGGGCGATGAAGAAGAACAAGAAATGCCACCTCCACCACCACAACCCCAATGAAAAAAGACATCAAACATCTTCGTTAAGCATTTCAAGAAAGTGAAAATTAAAGTTTCCAATAGTCATCCCGATGCTCAAAGAAATTCACTATATATTGCAACTATTGCAATACAAAGTACAGATTTACACACGGTGGTGGATACGGTGCGTTTATCAAGCATATGGAGAAAAATCATGCGGTTGAATTTGAGATCGGCTCAGCCCAAACTCTATTAAACTTTCAACCCGGCCCTCGAACGGGTTCATCACAAACAGGTACATCATCTCTTTTTAAATATGACCATAAAGATGCAACTGATATCATGGCTAGATATGTTGCTATGCAACATTTACCTTTTAATACATATGACAATGATAGATATGAATATAGTATAAAACAAGCTTATAATCAAAGTGCTAAAAGAAATAAGTAGGGTGTCAAAAAAAAGAAAAAAAGAAATAAGTAGAAGTTCATTGACTAGATCTATAGTAAAACAATGCTTTCACAAAAAAATTGAATTAGCAAAATATTTAGTGACTTTGATCACAAAGTTTCTATTGGTTATGACGTGTGGACTAATGCATATAACAAAATTTTCTATATGGGAATTATGGTTCATTTTGTATATAATAGTTGGACATTGAACCAACGTTTGATTGCATTTAAGGAATTTCCATCACCACATACTGCTCAAGCTATTACTCAATTAATTATTCAAGTTTTAAATGAATACCAATTAATTAATAAAATATTTTCTGTTGGATTTGACAATGCATCTGCTAATATTGCTAGTATTTCTTCACTCATTGACGCATGTTCCCCTATTTTTAATGGACACTATCTTCATGTTAGATGTATTTGTCATATTTTAAATTTATATGTTTAAGATGTCTTATATTTGTTTAATGATTATGTAGAACCAATTAGAATAGCCATAAAATTAATTCATAATAAAAAAGTTACAGAAAATAAATTGCAAAAATATTTTCATACTAAAAAAAATTAGATATACAAACTTTTTTATGGATGTATCAACTAAATGGAACTCCACTTATGATATAATAAATTCGACCTTAGAACATAAAGATTATTTAGTAGATTCTTTTAGAGGTTTTACCGATTTAGATTGATTTTATTACCTACTTGTTGGACTCATGAAGTTATTTAAATTATTTAAATCTTTTAAAACTGCAATTGTTAAATTATCTGTAGTTTACTATTGTACTTTTGTTCGTGTTTTAGAGCATTGCATATATATAGCACTATGTTTTAATAGTTGCATGAAAAAATTAGTCAATAATTACAACTTATAATATTTTATATGGTCCAAAAATGGTTAAAATATTTTAAGAAAATTCCAACAGTATTTTTAGTTGCTAATGTTTAGATCCAAAATGGAAATTATGTGGTGTTTGTAGACTTCTAGATTGTTATTATGAAACTTTATAAAATTTACTTCTTACGAAGTTAGCCCAATTTAGTTTAGATTCTGAAATTTCATTTGAATTAGGTATTCCTAATGTATAACAAGTTAAATTTGAGTTAGATGTAGCCTTACGTAACCAATTTAAGAATTATGAAACAAAGTATAATAATGATCATCAAATTAACACTACATCTAGTAGAGATTCTAACATTAGTAACTATGGATACCTAGACATAGATTACAACGACCTAATAGCAATGAAAGTAGCATCACTATACATTAATACAACACATAGGGGTAGAGCTAACAGTGAATTAGACATATATTTGGAATCTCGTGCTATTTTTCAAGATGCAGATCCTTAACACCACCAACTCGACGTCCTAAATTGGTGGTCAACGCATGAGAAAGATTATCATATACTTGTCACCATGACAAAGAAGATTTTTGCAGTTCCCGCTTCCACTATCGCTGTTGAGCAAACTTTTAGCACTGCCGGTTGCGTATTGGACGAACTAAGGATCAACATGTCGACAAGAAACATGTAAGTCACCATGTTGATTGATGATTGAGCCAAGACGGAAATGAGAGATCAAGAACCGGATCGAGATCTTCATGTGGAGAGTGACGTTGAAGAATTCATGGAATCCGAAGCCGAATAGGTAAGTAAAGGTAAGAGAATTACGTGGGCTTTGATTTCTCAATAAGGATACACATGCAACTCAATTTAAATTGGTAAAGTCTAACTTTAATTATTTAAATTGAGCTCAAATCCTTTTCATTTTTTTGTATTTTTTTTCCCCTTAGAGAACTGTGGGCTTTGATTCCTCAATGAGGATACGTAGGCAACTCAATTTAAATTGTTAAAGTCTAAACTTTAAGAATTTAAATTGTGCTCAAGTCATTTTTTTTTCTTTTTCCGCCCTTAGATTTTGTACTATATACTTTGTAGTAATGTAATGTAATTTGACTATGTTGCAATTTGAAAACTTGTAGTAAGTTCGTTTGTAATTTGTAATGTAAATTTTATTTTATAATTGTAATTTATTTATTTTATTACTTAAAAAGTCTTCAACTTTGTAATTTGTTGTATTTGTAAATGTAACATATACATTTTGAATTATCAATAAATAATTACAATTTTCAAATATTTTTTTGTTACTTATGTCTTATGATAATATAATTTCTTTTTGTTACACTTAAATTTGTTTAAGTTGTCTTCGTAAAAGAAAAAAAAAAAAACAAAAAAAACTCGGAGAACCGGAACCACCAGAATCGGGTGAAACCCGCCAGTTTTGAACCAGAACTGGAACCGCCGATTTCCAGTTCAAAAATCGGAACCGCTCCTTAGCTTCACGGTTCCGGTGCCCATGGAATTGGAACCGGCGATTTCACAATCGTGGGGACCCCTAAATATGCCTCACTCCAGTTGTTTTTCCATTGCGACTCCAAATGGTTGTAGAGGGCGCAAAATTCAGTGATTTCTAGGCTCACCCTCTTGAAATGGGCTCGAAGCATACGAGTCGTGCGCTCAATTGTGCCTTCAAGAAGCATAACGTCATATTTAGAAGCTATTTTAAATTGGCAACTATGAGGTCTTCGCTAATGTCGACGTAGCACTCATAGATCGTCCAAGTTTCTTCCGCCAAGTACGCGGTGTGCTTGGGGGTTGACGCCTGGGAATCTCCGATTCGTCAGAGAGTTGGAGGGATGAGATGTCTTGGGCCGACGACGAATCAAGGTCGGGAGACGACGTATGTGACGATTAAGTTAGGATTTCACCGACGACGGGATTAGATTGTAAAGTGGGAGGATTCGGAAAGAATGATGGATTTTGAGGGTCAAAATCGAGGGTGTTTGGATTTACGCCTAAGACCTAAGATAATTATTTAGTTGCATTTCATATGTAAGGTTTAGATCATAGTTGTAATTTTTTGGATCCATTGTGGAAGAAAATGTGTGAAGAATTGAGTGGGAAAAGAAAGATAATGAGATGAAGAGGTGTGAAGAATGAAGTGAGGACGTCAGAGTATCTATAGATGTAAAATAAGAATAAAAAACTAAAAAAAAAACAAAAAAAATGAAAAATTATCATTGGACTACAAATAGTCGTTGGCTATTTTTTTTATTACATCAATGAATTAAAAAAATTATAAAGACAAGCCACGTGTCGCGCTTTAATTGGTCGGCGCCTGCCTTTTTCCTATGTGCTTAGGCATGCGTCACTCGCGTACTTAACGCAACGCATCATCGTGCTCGGACCCTTGAGCCCACAAGTGCATGCTTTGGGAAGTCTTAAGCACAGATGCGGTTGCCCTTAGTACTACCTACCATGGAGGTTGTATAATGTGAAATACAGGGGCAATTCTAGTATTTTGTGAGTTAGGCAACCTTGTTAATTTAAAATACCCAATTTAGAGGTGTAATTAGTTGGGTGCAATAATTTGGGATCAAATAATATTCTTTTTCTAATTTGAATATGAATTTTATGTATTGTAATGTATTGCGTACATGTTAAAAAATAAATGTGGTTTCCATTGTCAAAAAATAATTCGATATTACATAATCAAGAAATGTAAATATGTAATCAAACATAGATTTCATCCAAATCTTACTTCCTTAAAATATCGAATAGGATCTAAATCCTCACAGATAGTATCCAACGGTAATAATGATTCCAAAAAAAAAAAAAAAAAAACTTTATGTACGTGAAATAGTCAAAATGTACATGAGACAAAAGTTACAAAAGCTAATAGCAAGAAACAAATCTTGAATCTTGATTATATTTTTTTCTTTTAGATATTTCACTACATTATACATGTACTTACAACTTACGAGCACTCACTCTTAAGATCTACTATTATAGTGACTAATATTTCATCTCGTGCCAAAATAAAAAATTAATCTCGTATTTTATTTCACGATATTATCTTTTTCTTGCTGAACGATGAATCAGAAGGGGAACCAGGCTGTACAGGTGGTCTCCTACGCGTGGCCCGGATGTAACAGAAAACCGCCGCCAGAAACACGGCGGCTAGAATCCCAATAATCGCTCCGCCGCCGGCGACGGACTTCTCGAACGAGCGGTGGTGTTGATGGTGGTTCCTCTCCATCACCTCTTCCTCAGCACCGCCGCCTCTCTCCCCTTCTCCCGAAGCCTCCGCCGCCGGACTTGGCGCCGCGCTCGGCGGCGCAGCGATGTCGCTACGAAAATGATGCTTCCCCAGTTTCCTGCTGGCATTAGGTGCTTCTGCAATCTCTGCAGCCGTTGCTGAGATCAAAATTAGGACATTCGCCATGATCAAGCAGAAAACAATAAACCTAGCCATTAAAAATAAAATTTTATTTTTGAAAAGTAATAAGTTATACTTGAGGAACCAGAGTATCGATGAGCTCTTGAAAGTGTTGAGCTCTGATGAAGCAGCAATGCGGTAAGTCTCTATTTATAGATAAAAAAAAGAGAGGAGGATCGATCGATTATAAAATTATTTCCCAAGCATTCCAATTTGATTAACTGCAAATTCCTTTTTATTTATGTAATATGCATTACGTGCATATTTGTTAATAAATAGTATTCGATGTCAGTAGTAGGAATTAATATAAATAAAATATATTGAGCAACGGCGGAAAGAGAGGTGCATGGCAATACCGGTTTGGGGGAAATTTCGTTTGTGTTGGCATTTGGTGAGTGAATTTAGCGCAGAATATAAAAGTCAAATATGCAGGAAGCCGACAAGGTTACACGTGCAGTGAATATATAATTGTTGGATAAAATATACAAGTACGCTTCAAAACTCGAGCTCCACCGACAGACAGCTGTCTTGCCAGTTAAACACCGTGAATCCCAACAGAATTTCCTAAATAAATTCATTACTATTCTCGATTTTTGGATTTATGTTATAATTTAATGTATAATTTATTTAGTTAAATTATAATTACTTTTCACTATATTAAATTTAAAGACTACATTACAATGGACTCAAATAAACGAACTTCGGATTCAGATGTTACGCCAATACCCGAAAAATAATTATAACAATATAGATAGCGTGAATTATTATTGGATTATAAAGGTATCAGCAACAAAGACTAGAAGCATCTGCACTAGCGTGCCTTAAGCGCATTTTGGCGTGCTCAACGCCATAAGCATGCTATTGTGGGCTGTTGAGTACGGGGAGCACGCGGCCACATGCTTAAGCACAACAAGTGGAAAAAATTTGTTGTCCAATCAAGACATAACATGACATGTGGCAAAAAAAATTAAATTTCGATTTTTCGGATTTTATATTATAAAAACTTAACGGGCATTTCCTTTTTTTCTTATTTTTTATCTATAAATACCATTATTCTTTACTTCATTCTTCACACGTCTTCATCACATTCTTTATCTTTTTCTTCCAAGTTTTCTCTCAATTTCTCTATAAAGCTTTTAACATTATCCCCAAATTTACTATAATGGATCCAAAAAACTACAACTATGATCTAAACATTCCTTACAAAATCTGACTAAATAATTATCTTAGGTCTCTTGGATTCAATTCAAACACCCTCGATTTCAACCCTCTAAATCCACCATTCTTTCAAATTCCTCATACTTTTCAAATGAATATAGTCGTCAGCGGAGTTGCTACTCAATCGTCACAGGCGTCGTCTCCCTGCCTTGGTTCGTCGTCTCCCCAAGATATCTCAGCTATCAACTCTTCGATTCTCAAGCGTAGTCAATCGACATACACCGCGTACTCAGTGGATAAAACTCGGACGATCCTTGAGTGCTATTTCGACATTAGCGAAGATCACGTCGTTGCCAAATCTCAAACATGACTTTTTGAGAAAATAGTTGATAGATACAACAAAGTGCGTCCTGAAGGCGCAAAATGAGCGTACGACTCGTATGCATCGAGCCCACTTCGAGAGGGTGAGCCTATAAATCACGAAATTTTGCGTCATCCAACCACTTGGAGTCGCAATGGAAGAGCGACTGGAGTGATGCATATATGATTAAGGAGGCGCGAAATATGTATCAACAAGAAAGCCTTCAGCCCTTCAATTACCTCAAGACTTGTTAGAGAGTGCGCTACTGGGAAAAGTTGTCGGGCAACGGATGATCGGGCTATGGCAGATCAAAGATAGTTTTGGAAGGACAATACACAACAAGTGAAGGCGGGCGAGAAGAGATGACGCCGAGTAGAAGCCATCCAATGGGCCAAAAGGCGGCCAAGCGCAAGGAGAATGAGAGGGCGGCGACCACATCTTTTAGTGCAAAAATGAAGGAGATGAAGGAAATGGCGGAGCAAATGCGAAAAAACAAAGAGAATGAGTTAATGGTAATGTACTATAAGGCCTTGTGCAGAGCCTTATCCGGCGAAGACGAGGATGGAAAGGCGAAGCACCGCTGGTTTTTTGCTATGTTGCGAAATTGAGACTCTCTTAGTTGTAATTTTTTTTAATTCCAATTATGTAGTCTATTTTATTTTAATTATGTAATTTTTTCATTTCAATTATGTACATATTTTTTATTTCAGTTATGTAATTCTAAGTTGTTTTAATGAAATTAGTAATTTTTATTTATTTGTAAATAATTTTAATTTGAATATACAATTAAGAGAACATAACAAAAAAATGTGAGAAATGTAGGTAGGCCCCATGAATAGTGTAAGTGCTAAAGGAGATAATACTTAAGGGATGTGGATGGAATGATAAGCACGTGAATAGTAAGGTCATCTCCAACTATTTACACCAAACACAAACTAATTTTTCAGTAAATATCATATTAAATAGTAATTCTACTTCAACCACTCACACTAAACTCAAACCCAAAAGAATATTCTCTTTTCACTTATTTTTTATATTTTTTCATACCTGTATATTTTATCATAATACACATTAACCCCACAACACTTTATAACCAATAATTTCATCTAAAATTAAATATTACAATGAGATTTGATTATTAATACTTTTACTTATCAAATATATTATTTATTTAATAAAAATTTACACAACTTGAAAAATATTAAAATACAGTAAAACATACTACAACTACATAAATATGCCACAACGTACACATAAAATAGCTAAAAGCAAGACTTGAAATTTGCATATTGTTCTCACAGTCGAAGTTCCAGATGAGCATCTTTATTTCTTATTACTTCATATCGAGATAAGTACTCTTGAAATCGAGTATCTTCGTTTGTCGTCGTCTCAACTTCCAGTTGTGGCGCTTCTCTGGCAAGTTCAATTGGAGAACTAAGGTTGCGCTCATCCTCAACTATCATGTTATGTAAAATGATACATGTAACCATTATGTCATGCCATGCAACATGTAAGCTTCTTCACTTCTTGCAAGTATGTTTACGCCGCAACGTGTTATTCTTCATCTACGTCTTCTTGCTCATGCCCTGCAACAGGTAAGCTTCCTCGCTTTTTCTTCTTCTTTTATCCTTCTAATTTTTAAAATACAACAAAGATGTGGCCTGTAATGCAATTTTAAAAAATGTTTGCTTTTGTGAAATATAGAAACGCATATTTGCATTTGCACTGTTCAAAAACGCAAAAAATTGCGAATTTGTGATGCGTTTTTGAAGACGATTGTGGACAAATCTGCACTGCATTTTGCATTTTGGTGTACCATGGAGATGGTCTAAGTGCTCAAAGAGATATAGCTTAATGGATGTGGGGATGAATGATAAGCACGTGATAGTAAATGTTCAATGGGATAGTACTTAAGGGACGTGGATTTTCTAAGTCTCTCACTTTCTCTTACACTATACATGGACCCCACAACAACTCATCCCTTAACACCCACAATAGAGGGAATTGATATTTTCCCTTTTCTTATAAACTATTCATGGATCTTATATCTTATTTTTAATTCTTTTTTATTTCATATAATAGGTTATTGTGAATATTTATTTATATATTTTTTTTCAATTCAAAGCCAATGAAAATTAAGAAATGAAAAATGATTTTTTTTTTTTTTTGAGGCTTTGCTCGTACGTTTCGTCGTTCTCCACGTACTAGTGCTATGTTCAATTTTGATGCATTGAAAACCACATAAGATATGTCGTCATACAAAGAAAATTAAGGAGATTTCGAGTTTATCTCTGGTACTATCAAGAGGGAAAAATAATACTGAGTGTACTGACAACTCCCCTTCTGTATATAGAATTTAAATTAATATTGTGGGAAATATTCATTTTAATATTTAAAAGAAATCGTGTATACATATCCATCAATGAATTTGATGAAGTATTTATCGTGTTATTGAGTCAATTTCGGATGCACTAGCTATAGTTCGGCATCTTATATTATCAGAGTCACGGATCACTTATGCCCTTCGCCAACGTTGAGAGAGGCGAAATTCCAAAGTTGACATGTTACAATAAGTTGACGTTAAAATTTTGGTTAGCTAAAGTTGACGTATGTTGCTAAAAAAGCTGATTTGGTTATTTATCACAAGAATCAATTTTTATTTATGTATTTATCAAATTACAAAATCGTGAGGATATTAAACTTGTACAAAATGGAAATTAATGGAATAATTAATATTACTTGTGAATTAGTGATTCAAATTAATGTCTTTCTCTTGCTATTCGTTGTCTTTTTTAATTATTCTTTATGTATCTTCTTAAAATTTATAACAAGAGTTTTACGTCAAAGAAGATGGAGGTAAGAAGACAACGAAATAATACGACAAAATGGTTGAGAAAATAAAATAGTTCTAAACTTGCTTTATGACTAGGAGGGAATTATGTGATAATAAACGGATAAGTAACTCATATGAGTGAATGATGTGTGTTTGATAGTAGAGATAAGCTTAAGATTAGATTATTAATTATAACTAAACAAACACACCCTAAGATATGTCACTACGATTTTGACTGAATGACAGCTTTGCGTGAAAAAGAGCGCAGTGGTAATTTTTGGCGGCAAACCAAATCTAGTTCACATTTGAATAGTCGTGGCCTTGTTGGAATAGCAAAATCGGGTAACCCAACCGCCTATGTTGCCATCTCCCATCACTTTGATTGGGAGAGACAAACCCAAACCTCTCGGAGTTTTATGCTTAGATATGACGAATTGCAAAGTCGAATCTCATTGTACCCTCATCAACGAAATGAGGATATTACGAAATCTTGACCCATCATCATATAAACACAGCACTCCTCCAAATTACAGTCTCCTGTTAGTAAGTAGACGAGGACGGGAAGGAGCAGAGAAATAGGTAAAAACCAACAAATCTTGTCCGTATTTACTAGCCAATGAAAATTCATGCACACGAATGCATATTTGCTTTCTTTCCATTTACACTAGATGTGGGTAGGTGGAGACCCTTGTCCACTGTCCCATTTCTAGAGTGTATGTTTGAGATTCTTGTTTTACAATCCAACCTAGATTAAATTGCTCAATTATCCTGCTCGCCCCAAATCCAAAATTAATATTGTCATGCTCAAGTCTAACAAATTTAGGAATGATCTGATTAAGTATGTGGAACGGCCAAAAATGTCATGCTGCAGAATCGGAGGATTGGCAAGCCTGACATATTCATGACTGATCAGATTGTATACCAAAAGACCTTTGGCACGACGGCAGCAAAGCAAGATCAGACCTTTTGTACGACTTTGAACTGCTCGTGTAGGCAAAGACAATACGGCGCGAGTCGTCGTGCTTACAAAGATTTAACTCACGAAACTTGGAAACGAAATTAATAATCCGTTTGCTTGTACGAAATTAATTGAATTGTAAAGTCAATTATATATATACAACCATGCAATGAAATACATTTGTAAGTCCATATACTTTTAGTTTTTAATTTAGTAGATCCTATATATTTTTATTTTGATATATCCGTCTATTTATATATTTGATATTACTTATTTCTTATTTAACGAAATTGGTCTAATTTTTTTATTACTTAAATAACAATAAATCTTAATTTTATTAGATTGAATTCCACATCATGTATTTTATTTTGGAAACTTAATGTAACGTTCATAAACTTTATCTAATGGGCAATTAACCTTTCAAAAAAAAAAAAACTAATGGATAATTAAAGACGTGAATTTGCAGATTTTGCAATCCATAATTTATATGGAAAAAGAAAAGGGAAGATTAAAACCCAATTCCTCCCACCCCCACAAAAAAAAATAAAAAAAATAAAATCAAAGTCCAATTCACCCACACCAATATATTTTCTCAGAATTATTCTCTTCTCATCTTCAATTCATCGTTACAAACACACACGCACAGAACTCCCTCCACATTTTCTGCACAACAATTTGCAGCGTGCATAAACTAGCATGTCAATCTTGCCTTTATCTCTCTCAATTCCGGCTACGCCGCAATCTCTCCCATCAGCAAAAGCCCTCTCCGGTGTCCCTATATGAGCCCAATCACCGTGCCTCACCTAAAAACTCTCGCACTTCTCCCTCAAAACGACGCCGATTAGGATAGGCGGCGGGCCCCGAACCTATCCGGGAGGGGTCTCGAAGTGGCAGTGGAAGAGGATGCAGGCGAAAAAAGCGAAGCAGCTGCTCAAAGCCCGTTTGGCCCGAGAACGGCAGATATACGAGATGAGGAAACGGGCCGAGCTCAAGGCCGCCGTCTCCGAGCT
>JAYDZE010542607.1:0-14393 GCA_034509125.1 Monilaria moniliformis
CTTGGAAGAAAGCATCCGTTTTGATGAGGATGGACGAGCATGCATTTCGGACATCGACCAATTATAACTATGGGTTAAATGTTAGAACTACCCACTTTTATAACTTATCTATTAAAATATCCACTCTTATAAAACACCTCCCAAATCTAGAAAAGTCAACAAAACTACCCCTTAAAAATGTCCAAAATTGGTATTGTACTATGGATTAGGTTTTGTATTATTGTAATTATTCTGCTGAAGATTCCATAATCTCCTAAAATGGTATTAGAGTCTAGGTTTTTGTTGAGAATTTATTTTATAGTTAATTAAAAGTATTATCCGAACAGAAGAGACTTCCAAAAAAATTATGGATTCGGACAATTGTTCGAGATGCAAAATAAAATTTAGAGGGTAGAGTCGGAATTTTCTAGCCAAATAAAATTCTAGCTTGATTAATCCGCAATTCGAGTAGGACTGACCCAAAACTTTATGAACTGTCTGTACAATTATTGTCTATTCTTACGGGTTGTTTAATAACTAGTTCGACACTTTAATGATAATTTTGATAAAATGAATATTGGGTTAAGATTGATGTTAATTTTATATGAAAACATGTTGGGCCTGATTTTATGCTTAAAAATGAATTGGTAATTAATTTATGGTTATAGGAAAACTTAAAAGAATAGTATTGTCCAATGACAAAGCTTTCTTTTCTTGTTAGTGTTCATGGAATTAATGGAGAAGATAAGATTTGAGCACCAAAATTGATCTACACTTTCCCCAACGCCAACTCCATTTCTCCACAAATGGATTCATCTTCAAATTACCCAATTTCGATTAGGGTTTGGTTGACGGAGCTTGATTCGATTAGGTTGATAGCGTGAAGAGAAGAAGGAGATCGAACAGGGAGACTGAAACTCATGTGTTGATGGAGCCAGGCGAGAATGAGGAATTCGTGTCGGAAGACGAATTGCGCGACAAGTTGAAAGGGTGGTTGCAAAAGTGGCCGGGTAAATCTCTTCCACCCGACCTTGCAAGATTTGATTCCATCGATGATGCTATTCAATACCTAGTTAATCTGTTTGTGAGCTCGAAATCGATGGGGCTGTCGGCTCAATTCAGTGGTACCAAGTTCGATTGGAGTAGGAACACCACTGTCTTTTGTGTTCGATGTAATGCTTGAATTGATGATATATATATAAATGTAGGAGTATTACAAAAGTGAATACATGTAATAAACCACTAGCTATGAAACTTCCAACTCCTTTTTCTCAATTTGGAAAAGGACTGGATTCCTGAAGCTTAAGTGCTTGAATCTGCAAAATCAGGATTCAAGAATCAAAACATTGCTCATCAAGAGAACCATACTTGGATGATCTAAAAAGATCAAGATTCTTGAATGAATGAATGCTAGTTATACCTTGTGGTGATTAGTTGAGGGTGGCAATAGCTTGCTTCCCTTTCTACCTCTAGCAAGAATGTTTCTGCTAACAGGGGACATCATTTGATCAGTAGGGCTAGTATACCTGCACACACAAACACACACATATATTAATATGATCAACACTCATGGTATTTGAGCACTTGTAAAATGACCAAGAACACAGCCAAAAAAGTCTGTGCAGCTGGAAAATATAACGCACCTCTCGGCGTATTTGAACGGTTTAGGCACCTTGAGGGGGTCGGGCGTGCCGTTCTTGCCGGAGTTACAGGCCGGAGGAGGCGGCGAGTTTGGTTCGTTGGGAGGGCTGTTTTCTGCATCGGAAGTGGTGGGTCTGGGAGGGGTTTGAAGAAGCATAGTGTCCATTGAATTTGAGACTTGATCAGTTTTGAGAGAATGTTGATAATGTGTGTGAAAAAATGGAGGTTGGGAGTTTAATAGTGTCAGAAATTGATGGTGCCAAAGGTGACCGTTTGGGTTCGCAACGGTCGACTTTTAGTTAGGCCCACGTTGTAAAGCAAACAGCCACGCACTAAGGCACACTCGAAGCACATACAATTAGTCAGCCGCGAGTCAACAACGGGCAGCACGTTTTTTTTTTTCCTTCTTGTTAGAAAGCCTTTTTTGACTTGGGGGAGGTTAGACCTTTATGTTACGTAACATAACATCGCACCGTTTGATATTTTCGGAAGGATTCTTGAAAGTCATATGAAAGTGTTTTGCTGATATTTTTCTTGAAATTAACAAATTTAGATTTAGAGTATGCTAGTTGTGAAAAAATATTCGGGTATTAAGAGTTATGGTTTGCTAGTTTCGAAAAAAATGTAATTGAGCGTTATATTCTTATCGTCTTATACCGACCATACTAATCAATATGGACAAGAATCAACCTATACTATATAGTATATGTCACACTGCTGAGTTTATCATTTTTTTTCAAATATTTTCCAAATAGAATCGACACGAGAAGTAAGCCATAGCTTCATTATTTATAATCTTTAACGCTAATGATCTAGTCAAGACTCAAGATGATAATGCAAAGCCAGCCTTTTGAATCACACGAGATTCTCCACCTTTTATAATTGAAAATTTCATATTATGGTGTACATTTTATTTTATTTTATTTTTTAGATAGGCCTATTATGTTTTTATATTTTTAAAATTTGAGTTCCTTTATTTATTTTTAATTGACTTCGGTACTTTTTATTGGCTCTCTATTTTCAGCTTCTTTATATATATATTTTTGTAACCGAGTCTCTTTATTTTAGACGGTGCAATCACAAATACAAAAAGCGTACACTAATAGTATACCCTCAAATTTGACAACAATAACAATTAAATTTTAATTATAAATTGAAGTTTACAATGATAATGAGTTTTTCCTTCACTAAATTTTCAGCTTGGTATTCAATTTTTCTACATTCGACAAATCTCACATATGATTTGTCGAATATCGAAAAGATAATAAAATACTAGATCGGGCTAAGTGGAAGAACTAAGCCCAACCCAAATACATCTTTGTGTGATTTGTCGAATATCGAAAAGATACTGAGTCGAAGAATTAAGCCCAGCCCAATACATCTTAAATGAGAACTGGATTTGCAAAGCCTAATTAATTACCGCCACTTGGCTACTTGGCTACTTGCTATTATTGATCTCGGACTTATAATTGCCATATAATCAAGTGATAAAGTTGAAGGGTAATTCTATTAATAACCTATATTTTACTTACTATAATTCTATATTTAAAATAATAATGAACGTACTATTATATCCTAGATTTTTGCTTGCTTACGAGTTTTCTGGGGCTATACCAATATCATATTGTTAGGGTTTAATTTATTGCTAAATTAAATTTTTTGATGAATTTCTTGTTAGTTTAATGTAATTTGATATCTTATATTTGTGGGGGTTGTAATGTATTGAAATGATAAATTTTATGATGCATCTAATTTTGGGATCATGGACTATAGAATATAAAAGTAAATTTCTATTTATTTATTATTCTTATTTTAGATATGGTGAGTAAAATGGGGGCTTCTAATCCTTGAGTAGCTTTACTAATCCATCTTCATCCCTAATGATTCATATTTTCGATTTTTTTTTGTTGAGTCATATTATATATACATGGATTTCGATTCAGTTTGAAACCGACTATTAGTCCGATATTGAGAAAAAAACGAGGGTTTAAGACCGAAATTTATTCAGCCTAATACAAATTAAGCGTGATCAACCCAAACTAAATAACCAGACAACCTAATAAAGTCTAGCTCGAAATCAAACAGGTTGGCAGTACAAATGTCAATACGACCCAACCGAATAAACAAAAGAAAAAGAATTATGTCTGAAATTTTTTAATACATGATAAAAAAATTCAACTTAATTGATCCAAACTAAATAGTCCGACAATCTGATAAAATTGATCCAAAATCGAGTGAATCAATCCATTTGACACCCTCTGTACGACATTGCTAATATAGTTATGATCGTATATGGGACTTCATATTGTTGGGTCAAACCGTTCTATTTATAGTTTTAGGCAATATGGTTCATATACTTTCTGTTTAGTTTCGCTTCTAAGGCATCGATAGTGTAATCTTTAATCTTGAAATCTAACAAAATTCTCAGATTTCGAATGAATTTAAAATTTGCCAGATTTGGCACTGATAATGACTTATATGTCAAAATTTGATTTTTTTTTTTTTAATAATTCCACCCTAGCCCATGAAATTAAGGAGCACAAATCACAAACTATTTGGATGTCATTGGCAACTCCTACTATAAATAAATAGATATAGCAAATGGGGTTAGTCACAGCTTAGCATATCACATGTCTCTAAATAATTTTATTTGGAGATTAGATGATTAATCACGACAATGATCCATTGTCAAATAAATTAAGTTTATAATTTGTCTTAACCGTGGAAAACAAGTGTGATAATTTGGCCTTGAGTCCTGTTTCCTGGCCGTAAATCAAGGATCAGCATTCAGCAATAACATGATAAATTTAAATCTTCACGGTCTATGAAGGATCTTTTTTTTCTGTTTCCCCTTACTGATTAATTAGTAATTGCAAGTTTGTGAAACTTTCACCTGTAAACTTGCATGGTGACATTAATTTGCGATGTCGATTGATAGCGCGTATTTGTTGCATTCTTTTAGGGGCCGATTTTACTTTGTTTGGACACAATCTGCACTTAATAGGTGTTTTGATGCAGAAAAATTGGATGAATTGAGAATTGGAGAGACAATAAAGAAGACTGGAAATGCACACAAGAAGAGAAAAAGAAACGGATTTTGGAGCCCGATTGCAAACTGCTACACTTTGTCATAAACTGACTAGCTTGAAGGTGTCGTCGGCTGCGCTACCAGACAAAACAGTAATTTTCCATCTTTCGTGGATGTTCCCCCCAACTGCGATGGAAGGGCAAAAATGTCATTCAGGGAAGAGGGAACCTGCAAAGAAAATCTAGCAAAATGAAGCACAGCTCAAGCCGCCATATGTAAGGGAAAGAGAGAGTGATTATATGAGTTAAGTTGAGGTCTAATTTGTGTCTAATTTGTGTCAAACAAAAAAGTTCTCGAATTATAGTCTTACCAATTCCGTCGTATGAATCAAGCTCGTCCCATAAGATTTTTCTAGTACATCGTCACGAAAACAAATATAATACATTGTACCGTTTCGAGGTTGCATAACAGATGTGTTAACGTTCCTGACTGAATACTAATTAATTTAAGGGACAATATATTGCCATTTAAATCATAACTTTTCGTTGATTTTTGGTCAATTTCATAACTTTTGAAACTGGAACATAAAATCATAACTTTTGATATTTTCTCAATTATCCCACATATCAAAATTTCGGTGAAATTGGTGGTAACGTGTCGGCCAAAATTCAACGAAAATTTATGATTTAAATGACAATTATCTCAACGACATCGTTTTGAAGAATATATATTTTGTCCACGTCGGAAATTTCGGTTGACACGTCACCACCAATTTCACTGGAATTATGATATGTGGGATAATTGAGAAAATGTCAGAAGTTGTAATTTTATGTTCCAATTTCAAAAATTATGAAATTGACCAAAAATCAACGAACATTATAATTTAAGTGACAATTATCCCATTAAAAATGGTATTATGGATGGCCTTATCCACGCGAGCTCTGACAATTCAAAATTTCATGAGTTGGATTTTGGGTCTTAATGTATATTTGTTAAAGTTCAATATTTATTTCACGTGCCACACATTTTGAAGTGATATTTAAAAAATAATAATAAATTTGTAAGACAAAATGTGCGCCAAATTCATGTCTCTCTCATAATTATTTTTAGTTTCTCATATTAGTAGGTCAACCGTCTCAATTAAAAAAAATACGAAGTATTTTATGTTACACGAATATAGTTATTAATAAAATTTATCTATATTAAAATTTTCTATTGATTCTAATTATATGGAGTAGCCCTAAAATCGAAGATCTAGATCTATGATTAAATTTCACCGTGAAATTTGTTTTATCTCCAATGATCAAGGCCCAATAAAACTATCTAAAATGATATAATGATATCGTTCACGAGCTTGTGGTACGAGAGAGGAGACGGGGCTGCCGGATCCACTAAACTATAATTCGAAATATAAAGATAATTTATTCATTAATCACTAAAAAATCGCTAATCGTTAAAAGTGGTTCTATTTTTATAAGGGATGACTACTGCTAAATGCTAATACAATATTATCAACAAAGTTACTGTCATTGACATCAACACATTAGTCAACATAAATTTTTAAATAATGTTGAAAACACTACATTGACTTTTAACAAAGTCATAACTATCTATAATAGGGTCCCGTGGCAGGCAATCACATACTCTTGTAAATTCGGAATAGTTTAGGGGCCAAAATTATATATATAGAAAGTGCAAGGGTGGTGGACGGCAAATTTATGAATATGGGATAACGCCAACTGTGATGCGATGTCGTCTGGGCAAAGCACTGGTGCCTAAGAGTTTGAGAAAATTCCTCACCTTCAACAAAATTCCCTAAATCTCACTGTATTTGAAGAAATTTTCCTCTTCCACTATGGATCAGCTCAATCCTAACTCGCTCTTTCTGCCCGCGCCTGATGCGTGCGTCCCGCCGACTCGCCCCAATCCCGATTGTAGGTCGGAACTCTTTTGACTCTTCGATCTTCTTATTTTATTATTCCCTAATTTTTGCAGTCTCGTATTTGGAAATAGTCAAAATCGGTGGATTGTTCGTGTATGTAACTAATTTGAGGAAATTTTGGGGTTTTGGGCGAGCGGCACGCTGCTGTTAGTGATTCGCATTGCCTTTTTTTTTTTTTTTTTTGGGGGGGGGGGTGGTGGAGTATTGAGAAGCTGAAGCTTTTTGATTGGGATTGGAAACGTCTTCATCCAAATTGTCGATATTGTTTTTGGAATCCTGTTACTCGAGTTTGGTGTAGTTCTGTCCTCCTGCAGCTACTTGTGGCACAATGGTTATTCGTTAAATCTCACATTTTCATGTAATTAGACATATATGCTTCTTAGATATTATAATAGTCCCATATGACCTTATTCTCTATAAACGATTTATGAATGCTGTTCTAGGTTTTCATTTAGTAATTATACACGAGCTTAACCGAGAAAGTTTCTGTTAGTACGTGCATACGATTCGTGGCAAGTGAGGCTACATGTTTCTCTCAGTTGATATAATATAATGCCTTTCTTTAGAATGAGACGTTGCAGGATGCCGCCACCTCTGTTTCTGCTGAAAATTATTATGAATAATGCAAATTAGTTTTATGTTTTTATGTCGTTGCACCGAACCTGATTCATTATTTTTATCCTGAATCTGCTTCTCGTATGTTTGTTTGGTCTAAGAATGGGACCAGAAGCAAAGGACTCTGTAAGTGCTCGGAGAGTTCACAAGGCTGATCGCGAGAAGTTGAGGAGGGATCGTCTCAATGAACAATTCACGGAGCTGGGGAATGCCCTTGGTAAATCCTCCTTCGGCCTATAACTCAATATAAGCAATAGTTTTCCTCGTTGTTTGTGAGGATATCGTGCTAAATAGTGAACAGCTTCTAAAAGACTTAATAAGTTCATACTGCTTGCTGCTAGTGGTTTGTCTACTGAAGCTTTAAAGTACAGCATGGAAGAACTTGCAAGAGCTGTCATCGCGTGTGCATGTCCTTTTTTATATGTCAAAACCTGGAGAAATTGATCCCTTTGTAAAAGCAGTCAACAAAGAAAAAGGAAATGAGGGCAATGAATCATAACAACCCTGATAGTTCTGACACCCTCTAGCCTCTACGAGCATGAACAAAACTAGTTTTACCGTTGTAGTTTTGCATAACTTATTCATTTTAATATAGAGTTGTAGGATACAGTTCTCGAGCATAATCACTGTCCAGACAGTCACGATTGATGAATGTTAACTTCAAATCTAATTGGTAATTACTAACGTCATAGGTTTGATCAGGTTGTTGTTCCTTCCATGAGTTCCAACTATCAATTTATCGTGTTATATATCTTATTTTGATGCTCTAACTCTTTCATTCTTTGGTTGTACATATCTAGAAACTTCTGGTGACATGTTGTCATTATTTGCAGATCCCGATAGGCCTAAAAATGACAAAGCCTCTATTCTTTCGGATACAATTCAAATGCTTAAGGATTTGACCTCTCAGGTTGAGAAACTAAAATCTGAGTATGCTGCACTGACTGATGAGTCACGTGAGGTGATTCTTTTGAAGAAGCTTTTTATTCCAAATAGAACATACAAACAAGATCTCACCAATCTTTTATCTGGTTTTAAGCAGCTGACCCAGGAGAAGAATGATCTCAGAGAAGAAAAGTCATCTCTTAAATCTGATATCGAGAACCTTAATGGTCAGTACCTACAGAGAATGAGGGCCATGTATCCATGGGGTGGAATGGATCATTCTGTTGTCATGCATCCATCATCTTATCCCTTTCCAATGCCAGTTCCCGTACCAACTGGACCTATTCCCCTGCATCCGTCCATGCAGCCTTATCCTTTCTATGGGAACCAAAACGCTGCAGTTGTTCCTAATCCTTGTTCTACGTATGTTCCTTATATGACCCATAATCCAATGATCGAACAACAATCAACGCAACATGTCTCACAAGTCATGCAGCAAAGTGCCAGGCCTCATGCTTCAAGCAAACAAGACCCTAGAAATAAATCATCAGACGTGGAGAGTAGAATAGAGAAAAGTGATTACTCAAATGACATCACAACAGATCTCGAGCTTAAAACACCCGGATCAACATCCGAACAGGTAAATTTGTGGTTGTAAGTCAGCATTAGGTTGTTCTTAATTTTGCAACAAATTGCGAGATGATGGCATTGTCATGCAGGATTCATCCTCAAAGCAAAGAAGAGCAAAAAGGGTTGCAAGGAAGGAAACGGGCATTACAGATGGAACTTCTTCGAGTGGATATTCGTCATCTCACAGTGTTCAGGGTATCTCATCTAACAGTATTGTCAGTGGCAAAAGAACAGACGACTGACTAAAGGAAGGGGAAGTACACTTATCAATACAATACTCGTGTTCATACTAATTTTGGTGTCTTTCTCCGTGACCATTTCATGGCTGGGAATCATCTACGAGCATGTGTTTATGTCAGAATTAACCATTTTTCACTGTCAGTGTCTAAGATACTCACTCCCCAAGCCAAACCATTTGGTTAGTTCCATCCCTTCGTTATGATCAAGATGGAAAAGCTCACAATACTTGTTTTAGTTTCATTGTATGTATGTATAATATTAACCAATTATGTAGCAACGACATTTAGCAGAATATGGATTATTGCATTTTTTTATGTTTTCATTGTCTTGTTGCGTCTCTCGCTGTCTTCTATTCTGAAAAACAAGGTAATAACGTTTCATGTCTCAGAAAAAAAGATGCTCGTTTTCATATGTTGGCCTTCATCCACATTTGCATCAACGTGGTATCACCAGGTTGACAAATAGATCTCTGTGCATCTCGAAAAGCTATTTTATACTGAATATCCTTTTTTTTTTTCGTTTGTTTAATCTTAATAATTTTGTTGGGTTTTAGTAATTCAATGTAATTTAGATGTTGAGTGTAATTTTACATTTCAACGTTTCATAGTGCCATTTTTGTAATCTTTTGAATCTGTGTAGGGTTATTTAAGTTTCCTACCGCTGTTGATGTATTAGTGTTAAATGTTGTAGAAACTGAATTAACTTCAATGTTAATTTATAACTAGAATTTTAAATATATTCTAACAATTAATATACATAATTGAAATATTTTTATCTTTATTCCTAAGATTTCTCTAGTCATATCTCTACCAATTGAAATAAAAATCAAGTAAACTATTTCAAATTATAAATTTATCAAAGTTCTTGGAATATATTAAAGTCTCAATCCATCTCAATACCTAGTGGATTAGTTTGTCATTCCTGAATAATAAATATCCCTAAAATATTAAATCGAATAAAACAGAGTAGACCAATACGTAACAAATAAGAGGTAAAAAAAATCATTGTCACGTGTTGGTGGTGACTGGTGAGCATTTTTAGTGAAATAAATAGAAGTGGTGCACTTTCACGAGCTAAAGGGGTGAAGCAGTTGAGCTGCCCACCACTTGACGTATATCCAACGGCCTAGCACGTGTCAGCTTGTCAAAGGTGTCACGTTTTACAAACATAGTGATAGCGAACGCACACGAGGTCGAATGAAATAGTCTTACAATAATGAGAATGATAAATCAGAGTCTTAGAAGGAATACACATCATCTATTCCTTCATTCATACTTATACGTAGCGGAATACATAGAATACGGTGACATATAAGAACACATCATCTTCCTGTTGTTGTTGTTGATCCTTTTCTTCTGCTATTAACTGCATTACATAAACCTTTTTCTTTGGGCACCGATGGCTTGGTGTGTACTTCTCTTCACACAAAAAACATAGCCCTTTTGATATCCTCTCGTCCATTTCCTTATTAGTAATCATTGAGCCAGGTTTCAGAGCAGGTACTATAGCATTAGATTTAAGATTATCCTTACCGGCCACAATAGGGGCACTTGGTTTATAGCTCGAAGTGGTTATCGTAAGAGGTTTCACATTTGAACTATATGCAATCGAATATTGAGCATGACTCATCGTAGTTCTAGGTTTATTATGAAGAGCAGCTACTGTGATTTCTTGCAATTTAGCCAAAGCATAAGCATCATCAAGAGATTTAGACTTAAACATCCTTACAGGCATTTGCAATTCATCAATTAATCCGGATAAAAAGAAGCTCAATGTTTGGTCCTCCCTAATTCCAGTACGTGGATACAATGCATCGAAAGAATTCATGTATTCCTGTAGAGAACTTACTTGTTTAAGGTTTTGGAGGCCAGCTAGCGGATCCTCATACACCCTAGCCCCGAATCATGCTGTAATTGCTTGTATATACACTTCCCAATCGTTGTAGGCCATTTCTTTCCTTAGGCTTACGTACCCCATGTGCCAGAGCTTTACCCTCTAAATGGAGAGCGACTATCTTCACTCTGTCATCCGGTCGTACCTCCGCCACTTCGTAAAAATATTCTATTCTAAATAACCGGCCATCAAATTCATCTCCATTGAATTTCGAAAATTCCAATCGTGTTGATTTTCCCCAGTGGTTTCTGATGCCACTTAAGTGTGATTCTTCATTACCTTCCGATGCCGATGCCGCCGCGTCGTTTCTTCCTTGATTTTGCAGACTGATCACACGGATTAGTTGTGTTAACTCGTCAAATTGAGTTTCGGATCTCTGCCGCAGAGTCTCTAATTCATGAGATACTGTTAGAAATCAACAACAAGACAAAGTTTAGAGGATCTGGGACAGAGAATCAAGCAAGAAAACAAAAGATGTGCAGAAGTCAACATTCTACCTCTTTTAGTAATAAGGCTGATGTATTCAAATATCTTGTTTTATAGGAGGATATGCCTTCCTCTTAGAGATAGGAAACGTTGTATAAACAAAGCTCTAACAAGCTATTCTAACCAAGCAATACAGAAAAAAGAACTTGCAATGACTCTTCTTCCACTCTTCAAACTCTTGATCCATGTCTAACATGGTATCAGAGTAGGAGATCTACTCAAAAACAAGAAGAAAAATAAGAAGGCTCAGAAGTTTTTTCATCATTGCCTAAATACCATTCTCGGCCTTACAAGGCCAACATCAAACCCAATCTCCAAAAGAACCCAGCTCAGAAGAACATACTTCATCATAGCCTTATACCCCTCTCGGCCTTTCAACACCAACATCAAATACAACCCCTGAAAAACATCAAATGTCAGAAATATCCCCATCTTCAAATCCAAACCAAAAAACCAGCCAAAATCCAGATCAAACCCAAACAGAAATTCAGTACCAAATTTCAAACCTAATGCACAATACTTGTGTTGGGCTTCAAACTGGACGGAAGTAATTACCCCCTCTGGTCCAGACTAATGAGGGTAGCCATCGGCGGCCGAGGAAAATCCAGCCACGTGACGGGGGTTCCTCCTCCGCCGCCAACCGACGACCCTGCATTCTTCCAATGGGAGGAGAATGATCTCATGGTATTTTCATGGGTGTTGCAAAATATGGACACAAAACTGGCAAGTAATTTTTCCCAACACCAAACAATAAAAGCTTTGTGGAAAAGCTTAGAAATTACCTACGGAAGTGGAGCCGACCCTCTGCAAATCTACGATTTGGAGGTGAGAGCAAACAAGGTGACGCAGGGGAAAAACACCCTTGAGGAATTTTGGAATGAGCTCCAAAATATCTGGATGAACATTGATCGGAGGCAACCTAACCCCCTTGGGTGTTGTGAGGAGGGAATCAATAGGTATCAAAAGCTCATCGAAACCCGGTGCCTATACCAGTTCTTAGCCGGCCACAGTGACCAATTTGATCCGTCTCGACAAGAGATACTCAAGGAGACTCCGAGTCCGACAGCCGAGATGGCTTTCGCCAAAGTCAAAAGGGAAGCCATGAGACAACAAATCCTGAGGCCTTCCAATGATGATGAGCTGGATTGGCAGTTAAATACAAACCACCAGCCTACCCAAAACCACCACCACCACCTACTCCTCCACGTTCCGGCGGGTCCCAGTTCCGGGAAAAAGATGAGAAGTCTCATCTGCTCTGCACCCATTGCGGGAAGAACCGACATACCAAGGAACAATGCTTCGAGCTTATCGGATACCCCGAATGGTGGGGTGATGGAAACAAGAGACCAAAAGGCACAAAAGGCAAATCTAACATGGCCGTGGGGGACGGAGTCAAAGCGGAGGCAGCTGTGGTGGTGGGTGGCCGTGAGACCGCCTACACCACACACGGCGGTCCCGGAGACCATGGAAGATGGGAAGTGGAGAAGGCAGGCGGCAGTTTCAGAGGGGAAAGAGAGGCGGCGAGCCCTTCGAATGAAAGCAGCGAACAAATAACAGGTAAAGGGTTTGACACCAAGTCAAACCCTTTCATTTTTCCTGAATTGCAATCTGCCCCCTCCCTTTTATCAGAATTATGCGGTTCACCCCATAAAAAGCACAATTTATTATCGAGCCCAGCATGTTTAGACAATTTTCAGTTAGCACCCCAGAAAGTTAAAGAATGTCAGAATCCCCCCTTGGCATGTAAAAATCAATTTCAAGTGCTCGGAAAATTGTCTACAGCCTGCAATGCGTTGACTTTATCTGATACCAAAGATAACATGTGGATTTTCGACTGTAGTGCTACTGATACTATGACTTATGATTCGTCTGACCTATTGACTGCATCTGAACCTCAAAAATCTCATGTTCAGACTGCTTGTGGAAAGTTGAACCCAGTTTTAGGGACAGGAACTGTTGAAATTACTCCCTCCTTGAAAGTTTCAAATTGCCTATATGTTCCGTCCTTATCTCACAAATTGATGTCGATCAGTCATGTTACAAAAGAACTGAATTGCATAGTGCTAATGCATCCCCACTTCTGTCTCCTTCAGGATATCGGGACGGGGGATATTATTGGGCGTGGCACTGAGAAGCAGGGTTTGTACTACGTGGATGAGATCGCGACAAAAGGAAATGTGATGCTAACTCAAGGGTCCACAGATCGGATAGCTTGGTTATGGCATAGACATTCTAGGACATCCATCCATAGGATATCTCAAAATCCTGTTTCCCCATCTAGCCTTTTCTAAACCAATGCACTGTGAAACTTGTATTTTGGCAAAGAGTCATCGCCACTCCTTTAAACCAACTAGTACTAGGACTACTTCTATTTTTTCTCTAGTTCATTCTGATGTTTGGGGCCCTGCCCCCATCTTTGGTGCCCAAAACTTCAAGTACTTTGTTATCTTTTTTGATGATTGTACTCGCATGATTTGGTTATATTTTTTGAAAGAAAAATCAGAGGTGTTTTCCAAGTTTGTCCAATTTTATCATATGATCCAAACTCAATTTCAAACATCCATTCGTGTCCTTCGTTCTGATAATGGGGGGAGTTCATTAATTCTTCCATGATCCAATTCTTCAAAGACAAAGGTCTTATCCACCAAGCCCTCACACTCCCGAACAGAATGGGGTAGCTGAGCGCAAAAACCGGATCCTTCTCGAAATGACTCGAGCTTTACTCATTGAATCTCGTGTCCCTAACCACTTCTGGCCTGAAGCTTTAGCTACCTCCGTCTACTTGCTCAATCGTCTTTCCACAAAAATCCTTCACCTCAAAAACCCCCTTGATATATTGTCCCTTCACACCAAAATTCCTCCTCCTCTTACTCTCCAACCTCGTGTCTTTGGTTGCTCCGTCTTTGTCCATATTCCCAAACACGAACGGCACAAATTATCCCCTTGCTCCGTTAAGTATGTGTTTGTTGGTTACGGTGTTAACCAGAAAGGCTATCGATGTTATAACCCTACCACCCGTCACATGTTCACCACCATGAACTGTGACTTCATTGA
>JAYDZE010542618.1:0-14392 GCA_034509125.1 Monilaria moniliformis
AGTTTTATAATGGAATGTGAGTGTAATGAGTTAGTGGAGTGTGAGACCCATTTACCAAAAATAGTAAAAGTGAAATGTTTTATTGTGGACGTCCATTTTTGATAAGTGAGACATTTTATGGCGGACGGAAGGAGTAATATTCTTGGGCTACCAAAAATTATGGGACAGAGGATGCCATCCCATGGATAAAACACTATTTTTATGCAATATGAAAGCTGATTTATGGAACAAATTCCATAGATTTGTGTGCTCTCATTTTCCAAAGATGGAGACCACTCAAATCTATGTTCATAAACTACTAGTCTTCCTTAATCCAATCTACAAAATCACACAAATTCCTATGGGAGGAGCCTCCTACAACACTACTAGCCAAGGTTTTCTCTTGAAGCTCCACTATCCTTTTCTTATACCCTCCATCTCCCAAAACCAGCTCCACCTTCTCCTTAATCTCCTCCCTCCCAATGATCCCATCACCATCCTTGTCCAACCTTACTCCCACATCCCAGTGATCAACAATGTAGGTCTCGTTAAGGAACTGGTCAGCAAAGTAAGGCCAGCACAGCATCGGGATGCCGTTGCTCACGCTCTCCACAGTTGAATTCCATCCACAGTGGGTCACGAAGCAGGCGAGGGCCGGGTGCGCCAGCACCTGCTGCTGCGGGGCCCAGTCCACCATCTTCCCCCGGCCCCGCACCCTCTCCTCGAACCCGTCCGGGTAGGCCTCGTCAACGTCTCGGGTTATGTCCCGCCTCACCACCCACAGGAAGGGCCTGCCGGTCAGCTCAAGGCCTAGCGCCAGCTCACGGAACTGGGCCGCGTCCAGCAGCGTGAAGCTCCCGAACGCCACGTAGACGACGGAGCTGGGGTGCTGCTGGTCGAGCCAGGATAGACATGTTGGGTTCTCGGGCCAGAAGTGGCCCGCCTGTTTGGCGAGGCGGCTGCTGGCGAGGAGGGGGCCGATGGGGCGGCAGTTGTGCAGGTAATCAAGGGCGGCTGGCTCGAGCGCGGACGAGGAGTTGCAGATTAGGTACTCTGCGAGCTTGGCGGATTTGTTGTTTTCGACTACGGATTGGAAGATGGCTTTGCGGGCGACTAAGTCGGGGAGACATAACCAGGCGAAGTGGTTTGGGTTCATCTCGGGCATAGAGGGCGACAACCGGATTGCGTCGCTCTGCAGTGGCGTTCCTGTTCGAGTATATGTTAAGTTTCATACAATGATATTTAAGATGTAACACCAAAGTCATGTATCAAACCGTTGGTGTCAATGACTCCATCTGCCACGAGTTTGTCGGCGCTGCTGGTCAAGGCGAGCAGCGCGGCCGCTCCGGGGAGGAAGGCCGCCCGCTTCAGGTGGAAATTCTGGTAAGCCTGCGTGATCCCCGCCATAAAAACGTCAGTGATGATGCAGGTGACCACATCGGTTTGCGTGGCGTTTATGGATTTGATGAGAGCCTCCAGCTCGGCCGGCAGAACCCTCCCCAGCGCCTCCACCGACTTGGCGAAATCCATCCGGTCTTCCCAGCAGTCCAGGCCATCCGACACTGATACCAAATCGAGCAGCTTTTCCGTCTGCGGCAGCGCCTCCACCACTCGCTGGTGGTTGGATTCGGTGTTCACGAACGTCACTCTCACGCCCTTCTTTGCTAGGCACTGGGCCAGCTCCATCATCGGAATCACATGCCCTTGTGCTGGATATGGAATCGCCACTACGTGCGCTCTCCCCATTCTCTCTCTCTCTCTCTCTCCCTCTCTCTTTTTCTTCCTTTGTTGCTATGGCTTCAATTTTATAGGTGGAGGGGGTGATGTTGATCGAGACTTTAACAAAAGTTTTTATTTGTAGGTGATGGTGTTGATATAGTCTCATTGGTTGAAGATTCTTTAGTATATCGCTCAGCATCTTACAAGCTTCATAGAGTTGAGGCCGGCATCCAATATGACAATATCTATCTTGCTTTCTTTAGTAATCTTTTTTGTCATTCTCGTGGAGGATGAAATGCCTCTTTTCTTTGCTAAAAATGAGCTTGCATCATTTCCATCAAAATCTTTCTTGTTCTTTCTTGTCTAAATATAGCAATGTTGTGGTGTTTGGATACCACAGCTCCCTCAACAATTGTACCATCTTCTCTTTTTTTGTCTTCTTTGCTTGTGCTTGCAATGCATTAAGTAACTTGTCTAAACATTTTCTTTAATATATTATTTTTTCTAATTTTAACATACTATAACATTTCTGCCAGACATCGACAAAATTTTCCATGGATGATTATGGTAATTCCGTAGGTAAATAATGTCATCGACGGAAAGTCTCCACCGTCATTAAATATGTTGGGAAATAGATCAGGGACGGTCGTCCCATCGTCTATAGTGTCGTCGATCGTCATTCTCTAATAACGGATTAACGGATCTGCGACAGTTATTGTTAGAAAGAAGATCTCAATCAAAGCCAAGATTAAGGAGAATCAAATCAAAAGGAAACTTACTAGAATCAGATATATCAAGTCTTGTATTGTATGTCTGTATAGCTAGAATTGAACCCTATATAAGTTTGTGTAACAATCAAGAGAAATAATATCATCCAATACAATGTAATTCTTAAACTATTTTAATGCTTATTTTTATTTTCCACATTTCAATTCGATTTTCTATCAGTTATGTCCATTGTTATGTACGGATGGACCTTGTTTCGTCGGCGATGAAGACGATCATGGGCAATAGATTTTCCGACGGTGTGCCCGTTGGTAACTAGCAACCGCAATGATTGTGCCGGACTTTATTTGAAAAACATTTTACATACCCAGTTATCGACATCCTACTAAATTTCAACCAATATTCCCAAAACAATTCAACATTAAAAATCATTAAACAAGAACAACAAATCAAGTTTTCAGCAAACATGTTCCAATCATAGGAAGGAGGTGATGGTGGTGGTGGAAGTCCCCCCTGTTGGAGCAGCTACCTGCTCAAGCAGTCGCTAGTTGAGCTTTCAAGGCGTCAATCTACTGATGTTGTCGCTCCTCTTTCTGTTACTCTTATTCAACGTCAACGTTCCAGGGAAGAATCACGCTACTTGAGACTAAACATCTCATGGATCAATATTCTCATGAACATGCATTTGCAGATTTCTTAATATATACAAAGTTTTTACTTGTCTGCCTTTTCTTCTTCATTGTTTATTTCATTGCATCAATGTAAATTGTACAAACAACAAGAGAATGCTGTGAATTTTCATTCATCTTGCGCATCTAATTGAACAACTTCAATTCTCCTTTATCCAATCAACAAAACTACTGAGATTCTTGCGAGAAGACCCTCCTTCTGTGACACTAGCCACAGTCTTGGACTGAAGATTCTTCACTCTAGCTTTGTAGCTCTCATCACTAAGCAGAATCTCCACCTTCTCCACAATCTCTCCGCTCGTAACAATCCCACTCTGATCCTTGTCCAACCTCAGCCCCACTCTCCAGAGCTCAACAATGTATCTCTGGTTGAGATACTGGTCTGCAAAGTAAGGCCAGCACAAGAAAGGCACTCCACTGCAAACACCCTCCATCGTTGAGTTCCAACCGCAATGGCTGAGGAAACAAGCCACAGAAGGGTGAGACAGCACTTTCTGTTGAGGTGCCCACCCCACCATCTTCCCATGATTCTTCACTCTCTCTTTGAATCCCTCTGGGTAACATTTCTCGACATCTTCAGTCATGTCCTGCCTCACAACCCACAGGAAAGGTCTTCCGGAATGTTCTAGGCCAAGAGCCAGATCTTGAAACTGTTTCTCATCAAAGAGAGTGAAGCTCCCAAATGCAACATATATTGTGGAGTTTGCTGGCTGCTGGTCCAGCCATGACAGGCTGCCCGAGTCCTCCGGCCAGAAAAAACCTGCTGATTGCCCTAGACGGGTGCTTGACAGGAGAGGACCTAGTGCGACGCAGTCTGGAAGCAGCTTGAGTGCTCCGGCCTCTAGTTCGTGTGATGAGTTGCAGACTATCCGATCTGTGAGCGTCTCTGCTTGTATGTTTCTTGCCATGGACTGGAACATGCGTTGTTGTGTTGTAAAGTCGCCAATCTGCAGCCACACCGACTCTTGAATCTTCATTGCAGGCATCTCTGGAGAGAGGCAAATCAAATGTTCCTCCTTCAAGGGTGTTCCTATACATTAAAGGTGCATCGCATGAGAGCAAAACTAGTTAAAAAGAAAATGATAGAAGAAGAAAATAATGAAATAGTTTTCAGTTTTTGGTAAGTAAAAGACTTGAAAAGGAAACGAATCAAGGCTCTCACCATCACTGTCAACGATCCCTTCATCGAGGAGGGTCTTGGCATGCCTGGAAAGAGCCAGGAGGGCGACTGGTGCAGGCAAGAAAGCCGCTTTCTTGATCCCCAGTTTGTCAGCCAATGCCAGTGCCCATATTAGGCCATAATCAGTGATGAGACAAGTGACTTTATCACCCTCTGTTGTGTTTATCTTTTCGATGAGAGCCTCGAGTGCTTGAGGGACGGCCTTGGGCATCGATACTGCTAGCTTCCCGAGGTCGTTTCTGTCCTCCCACGGCTCCAGACCGTCGGGGACAGAGGCCAGATTTATGAGCTCGTTTATGCTCGGAGCATGTGACAGCGACCTCAGGACTCGGGTGTGGTTGAAGTCGCTGTTGACGAATGTGACCTTGATGCCGTTGTCTGCCAGCCATTGTGCAAGCTCCATCAATGGGATCACATGGCCTTGTGCTGGATATGGGACGGCTAACACATGTGGCCTTCCCATTTCCAAATCTAAATAATCTTTTTATGCAAAATCTGTTTCTTCATATTAGTTTATGTAGGGGAAGAACTGTCATGTTTGTGTTTCTTTGTTGTAGTTTTCCAGATGACTATGTATAAGAGTTAAGTTTTGCCGGCTTTCAACTGTTGAGGAATCTTGGATTCTTATGAGAATCTAAACTTGCGCCGGTCGGCCGGCCGGCATCTAAATCTTTGATCACTTCGTGTATGGTTGTGGCTGATCATTAAATTTGTAATTTGATTGCCGTTTGTGAAAATAATCTCCACGTTTTTTTGTTATGCTCGTTCCAATAATTGCATGACTCTGAAGATTGTTGCGTGTTAGAACGGCTGAAAATCTATATATATTTTTTGTTTATGAAATTGTTGGATTGAATGTGTATATATTCTACATATCTTATATAGAGCACCATCCGTGAGCACAGCTCTTATTTAGTTCGTGTTAGCATTATTTGTTTTGTTTAATATATTTATTTTGATTTTAATACCTCAAAAATTATTATTGACGTCATTAATTCTACAAATAACATAAAAATCAAAATCCAATTTGTTCATTTTCTCTATAACTTCAAATAATGAAATAAAGAACAAATCTAACTTTGATTTTTATGTAATTTTTAGAATTAATGACATGACTAATAATTTTTGAGGTATTAGAATCAACATAAATATATAAAATCAAATAAATAATGTTAAATGGACTAAACGAGAATAGTACTTACAGATGATGCTCATATAAAATATGTAGCATAATATTATATATATATATATTATGATCTTACGCAATAATTGACATTGAAGGAAAAACTTACAAAATTGAAGGTGGCAAACAAATGAGACACCAAATTTGTGGGATAGAAATATAGAATATCGTGTTGAAACATGGATTTGAATCATAGTCGGAGACAGGAAATGAAGGGAGAAATTTAGAGTTGATGGAAAAATTGTATTGTATATTCTTGTTTTTGATTTACAGCTTTCAACCTTTTTAAAAGGACTCAAAGGAGTCGTACAAGGATTTCAAGATAAGGACCAAAAATATAATAGTTAATACTATCAACTTGTGCAAGTTGGAAATTCATAATTATCAACTTGTGCAAGTTGGAAATTCATAATTATCAACTTGTGTAAGTTGCTTTCTTTCCAACATATCGTACCGTTTTCGTACAAAGCCAAAAAGGCCGCCGCTGCTGGGCCGAAGACTGCTCTGCTCTGCCCAAATCAAGTGCCCAAGCCTTGACACCACAACAACACAACATAACATGATGATGTTTCATCTCACTCTTTAACTTTGACACAATTATCTGTCTATATTTGGTTTTTAATAAGAATTTTACAAATATATCCTTATTATTCGAGATTATGAAAGATTGAATTAACTCAATTATTACTTGAGAATTGAGATTAATTTTATCATAGGAGAAGACCAAGACTTATAATGCAAGACTAATTCTACGGGAAACTGTCATAAAACTAAATACTAAATAGCATATCGAACTCCCCAATCGAACAACATTTCATAAGACTGAAATTCCATCTAATCTACCAAACCAAACCAGCACCCCACAAATATAGAGTCCCCATTCACAAACTTTACGTTAGTAGCATAGTTTTCAAATAATTATAACATAAACGAGAAATATCAAGGTGCACCTTACCGACATACCAAAAGCACTTGTCTTTTCTTCTTCTCTCACATCACTTTCTCTCACATGATTAAATCAGATGCTGTTACCCCGTCAGTGCAGTTTGATTCTGTTAGAATGCTGACACTGCAGACAACTAAGTCGAACTTCATATTTTTATTATTCTTTTTTATTTTCCATTTGCTGACAATGAAATAAGATAATGACAATCTTTTACGCTTTCTGTGACATTCTAGATGGCCCTTATCTTTTTCCCGACAAAATCTTGCCTTTCCAGTTCTGAAGAGCGACAACCTCGTACCTAATAGAATCTACTATAAAGGGAATCAGAAGCTTCTAGAAAGAACTTTAGGATATTCATTTACTACATAAGCTACAAAGATCACACGTGGGCTAAAAAAGTAAAACCTAATGATGCATATTTTACATAGGCTAAGATTAAAGTTATCAATGGATATTTTTCGAAGTTCTCCTAAAATTTTCATGCAGAATACAGGAAGAGCCATGATTTACACAAGAAGGGGGCAAAAACATGATCTACGATCACAAGGAAATACATTCTCTATCTTCTGCTAATGTCTTAGGCATTGGAGATGCTGTGACATATCTCTGGGGGGTGGTTTTCTGCACGGTTGATGGGCCAGAAGACGATGCAGGATCAACGTGCGCCTTGAAGTGGAACTTTGCAAAACGGTTGAGTGTAGAGAACTTTTCGAGTTCCTGGCTTTCCACTTTGATGTCCACTACTGATAAACTTCGAGAAAGTCTGCATCATCAAATGGACCATGATTCGTTTTTCTCAAAAAATATAGATAAAAGATAGCTTGGCTCAAAGATAAGTGGATCAGAACTTAGAATGGTGGTTATCAGATAACATCTATTAGGCCACAACTTAGAAAGTTCATCCACTCAGTTGAAACAATTTGATCTCTGCCATAGGTAAACAAATTCTTGCTTCCTTAATCCATATCAATGCTAATCTAATATGAACAGATGCTTCCATGACTAAAACATACATATCTTTACCTTGAGAGATCACCTTCAAGCTTCTCTGCCCGACTAATTAAGCATTCGACAATTTTTGAGAAACCGGACGGATTAGTTCTCTTTGAAGTGTTTAACTTGTCGGGTGACCTGGACATTTTACAACCAGAAAACTAGGCGTTCATAACGAATGAAACTGATAGTGGTTTTTGCACTAACAAATCAAAGTTGTTTTCTACTAAATAGAGAAGGATTGAACTTGAAAATAGCAATTCTTATACGTCAATGCTATCCACTGGCATTTTACTGTTCATGTTGCATGCGTCTCCTAGAATGGTTCTTGCAGCGGAATATGCCAAATAATCACAGTTTGAATTGGCATCTCCAAAGAGAATACCTTCTACAGAAGGTCTGAAGACCTGCTGCATAAGTTGTGTCATAAAGGTAAGTCGTCGTTTTGCTTGTACCACAGGGTGCACATCAACAATTTCAGCTTCTCTCACCTGCCAATGAGGAAATCTCAGCGAACAGGTTTTTCATTCATAAATATTTTAGGAAATTATTTAAGCATTGCATTACATCACGAGACCGGTCTCACCTCTTCTTGCCTTCTATTCAAAGCTTGTGCCCATTCAAACTCAGCGATGCTGCCAACAACATGAGATTTAGCAGAGGAAAAATCAGATAACCACAATAGTAAGCTCTTACTATGCAGAAAATACGCCTACATGAGTGCTACTTCACACAACAACGACGAGGCAGAAACAAGAAAAACGAGGTCTTGGTACTTCAGAATTTACTTCTTTGTGCCAAGGTTCCAAGTAAAATGCAACAATTTTACGCTTCCCCAGTTTTGAAACAGACAAATGTTGGTAAGTGACATCTGAAGGCAACATATAGGAGGTGATAAATGTTTACTCCCTATCAAGGGGGCAACTGAAGATGGCCAAGTACCACTTCCTTGAGCAGCATTGGCAGAACCAACCTGCATATTCAATCCACTTTCTGGTAAATTTCCAATACTTCATCCAGAGAATGGTTGCATTGGCATAGTCACAGTTTTCTGGTTATAGGTTGGTACGGCCTCAAAATTCTTGTTTCCATAATGCTTAAACCAGGATGGTGCCATTTGCAAACTGATCTGGAATTTGTTTGCTACGTTCGAAGCTTCCTTGTCGATGGAATGACTGTGAGATTCATTTTGACGAAGCATCTCCATCTGTTGGGAGCTCCGAAGGGAATCTGTCCATGAAGCTTTTGCTGGTATAACTAGGTTAGGATGTTGAATATTTATGATACATATTTTGATTGAGTTTTTCATGTCATACGAATTATTTAGTTTATATATTAATTCAAAAATTAATGTTTGGTTGGTTCAATCACTAATGGTAAGCTAATATTATAATCTCTAGATTAGCAACCAACAGGGGATGTAGCTCAAATGGTAGAGCGCTCGCTTTGCATGCGAGAGGCACGGGGTTCGATCCCCCGCATCTCCATCTTTATTTATTCCTATTTCCCATTTTTTTTAGGGTGTATGAGAAACAAGATGGGTGGGGTTCTTTTGGGCTGATGAAGTCACCACTCACCAGCATCGAATTTATATTAATATGCATACATATGTAGGTAATTCACCCTCAAGAATGGTGAGATCATGGTGATTATTGCCTCAGCCACAGTTGATAGTCTGATCCCTTTGCCCACAAACTTCTGCCACCTCCCATCCAAGTGAACTTCATCACCAGTTGCATGGAATATTTTCAATGGGCTGTGGCTCCGAGCTTCAATTAGTTCGAGTCGACCACATATAGGAACTAGTGCTACTGAGAGACGAGTATGACATGCAAGTGGCTACTAACAAGGAAACAATGGGAGAAATAGACATCCAGATGATTTGATGATATAGCCTTTTTCCTAATGTTACTATAGTGTTCAAGCAAGAACCTGTGTCGATCCACTGTCATGATTCTCCAGGCACGTGACAGCACGACAAGGCCACCATCCCATTACTCCTGTAGGTTTCCCTTGAGGATCACTGATTATGCACCAGAGAAGCCCTTGCCAGGAAAGTGAGTAATGTTAGCAATAACTCACTATGGCGAACTATAGAACTGAGCTTGCATGTGGGAGATTCAGTCACTAGTGAGCTGTGGTAACGATGGTGGATTGTCTGTATGAGTTTGTCAAGTGATGTCATAGAATATATGCAACTGCTTTAGTGCTGAGAACACTTTAGATTTCTGTCATGCTGATCGTACGAGTAATACCACTAGAGGGACTGCCTTCAGGCCCCCAGGCAAGCTTGCCTCCAAATATATTCCACACTCCATGAGGACTCTGCAAATTCAACTGAGACCTGACCAGTTCTTCAAAGACCAAAACAAAGACTTCAAGGCTTATAGGTAAGTCTTGGCTGGTCTACAATGGCAATTACAATGGGAAGCCAGGCTGTGGGACGTGGCGACAACACTTACTATGAGACACATGAAAGATAGAATAACTACAAGCTGCCCGGCAATTATGAGAATAGAACTATATATATGCAGGAAGCGAAAGGAAAATTTTCAGAAGCAGTGCATTTGAACCCAAAATCTGTAATACAAAAATACTAGAATATGACTGCTTGTACTAATACAGATCTGTTAAATTTCACACACACACACACACAGAGGAAGGCTCATATAGAAACCTTCCCTCACATAGTATGTAGAACCCAATCTGGACTATTGATCTTTGTAAAATCTATGGTTGTCATTGATAGTGCTTACTTGTAATATATAAAATGCATTCTCGAAAATACATAAATGTATATATATATATATATATATATATATATATATATAGATATACACTAGCGGACACAGGGGGTGCTAGGGGAGCAGTAGCACCCTCCAATTATCTCAGAAATAACTAGACAAATCGTGTCAACCAGCCAAAATGGTCTAATTCGAAGTGCCATTTAAACAAACGAACTTAATTTTTTATTATGCTTAGATTTGGATACTAACATAAAAATACGAATAAATTGAAACAATAAGTTATATTTATGGGGATGTATATTATCTCTAAAAAATAAATAATAGGCTATTATTATATTTGTTATTATAACTATCATCATCATCATTATTATTATAATTATTATTATTATTATATTTTTTTTTTTTCGCCGATTTGTTGCAGTTTCTGCAGCTCATAAACCCGCGAATTGGGTACGTTTTTTCACACATAACACACACTGGCGTAGAAAGGGAGAGACTAATTATCACGCAATTTCAATCTAAAGCCGAAAGAACCCAATCAATTGCGGAGAAAAAATCGTGGAAGAAAGTAAAGGGATTAAATCAATGACGGAGGACAGTTGCCCTAGGGTTTCATCACCATCGGAATCTGATTCATCAGTGACCAAACAAAGGTCCGGTGCTTTGATTTTGTTGTCGGTTGACTTTAATTACTCATCATGCACTGACATCTACATATGCATTTATATATATGATTAATTTCGACTCTTATTGCTCTTTCTTCAAAAAAATATTGCATTTCGTTTTGTTGTGGGTTTCGAGCAAATAGATTGGAAGCCCTAATGTATCAACGATAAGAAGTCAAGAATTTTTTACTTATGCTATCTGGGTTCAACTGATATGCTGAGGAAGTTCGTTGTCCCAGCACCAAAATTTGGGATTGGAATGATAACAGAAAGTTATTTTTTTATTTAATTTAATTTTTGTTATTTTCGTATATTAGAATTGAGATCTGAAAAATGATTTTAAGGGGGACAGTTATAGGGACATTGTAGACTTGATGATATCTAAGATGAAATTTACACTCTGTTGACTATTTCTTGGGGTTTTGCCTCTTTCGAGGTTATGATTTCATTTCATAGAATATTAGTATCCTTTTATAGGCCATTGACTAACCTACAACCCGAAAGATTGTATCCCAAGGCAAAAAGTATCCACGTGAGAGCAGCTGAGGTTTTAACCATAAGTTGGTTGTTTTGTAGAAAAAGGAGAAAGTGGGATCAGCCGGACGAATCATTGCTTTCTGCTGGAGTAGCAGTTCCAGGAGTATTTCCTCTAGCAAACATGGGATATCTGTCCATGCCTACTGTCTCCTTAGTACCAGGGGCTCCTCTTGCAATCCCCTTTTCCACTCCTAACGCCAACGCGCTACAAGTTATTCAGGTGCCTTTACAGCAACATGCTGCTGCCATAGTCCAAAAGCTAGTCCAAGTAAGTCTATGTTTAGTTTTCATGAAGACATCATGTTCGTGTCCTTGCAAGTGTGGCGGAGTTCTTGTTGTTTCTCATTCTCATCCTTTCTTTCGTTTCAACTAATGATTTTCAGAAAACCAAACTCATTATTTGTTGTTATTTGCTTGAAATTTTCATGCTATCCACTTGGAGATACATTTGAATGTGCATGAGTGCTCACAACAGTATGGCTTTTTCATTATAGCCGAAAATCCAAGATGAACTAATAGCAAGAGAAATTGTCATAAACGATGCTGACTCGGCTATCCGGTATAGACTTACAAAGCGCCAAACTCAGGAAGAGGTAACTATCAATGTTTTTGCTTAGTAACCTAGGACATCTGAAGAATAACAAATTAAATAACTAACAGAATTTAAAGATGCACAAGATTGGTTTTTTATTGATCTGGACTTGATTATTTTTTTGTGCGATTTTCAGATTCAGAAGAGCACTGGGGCTATCGTAATCACTCGGTAAATAGGCCTGCAAGTAATTCTATTTGCTTTTACTTTGCCTTATTTTGTATCATTCATTTTTTGAATGAATACAGGGGGAAATATCATCCACCTAATGCACCACCTAATGGTGAGAGACCTCTATATCTCCACATATCCGCAGCCTCACATGTAAGTACTTCAATTTTTTTGCGTGATCAGAGAATTCACTGAAGATAATTGATAAGAGATGGATATTTAATGCTGTCATGAAATCATAGCAATTGGAGTATGTTATTGTAAATAGTGCTTGAGATTCTGAAACAATGTTGTGGGGGACAAGTCAAAATGTTTGGTTGAGGAATTATGATTGGGGTCCAATGACACATTAATTAATGGTCAATTGAGAATATATTGATTCATTGAACAAATAAAAGAAAGCCTAGAGTTTGAATTTCAAATTGTTTTGCTCTGTGTTTCTCCTATGCTTATCTTTTTTCTGATTGATCTCAGTGATTGGTCTTTTAAGCATTGCCCTTCTTCCGATACTTGATTTCCTCTTCTCTTCCATTTGGTTTACTTTTATGATGACATGTTATAATGTGGCTTCAGTTAGAAACAACAGCAGAACGAATTAAAGCAGTTGATCATGCTGCTGCTATGGTGGAAGAAATGCTGAAACAGCCAATAGCAAACAGTGGAGTTAAGGTAAGTCTGATCCTCAGTCATATTGCGAGCTCTATGATTCATATTCCTCTGACCAACTTCATGATTACTGTGCGTCAGGTTGATCATTCATTAAGTACCTGTATCTTTTTGGGATTTGAGGTAGACCCATCAGTGGACATCGCTTCCCGCATCCGTGGCCCAAATGTGAGATTTTCCTTCATTCATTCACCCTGATTTTTCTTTGTCTAATCTTGTGTGTTTCGTTTAGTTTCCCTGTTTGTTTTCCTCCATTCGTTTTGTTTTTTCGTGTGTCTTCTGTAAGTAAGTGTTAGCGGTCGGTTTCCGTAACACATAGTAAGTGGAAAATGAATGATGTCACTTGTTTGTGGAAAATGTTCAACAATATTTCCAGTCTCTCAATCTTCTGTCTCTTATTTTGTTTCTTCTTTTGGTAATTGTCTCATTATTCGACTTCCAAGCAAGGGGTTTTTGGATACATGGTTTGGAGGGGTCTTAGGTTTAATATATATTTGTGTATGTTTATGCTTGTGTATGGACTGGTTATATAGGATTGTTTGTGCCTTGATCTCTTACCACATGCAGTTATATGTATAGTTCTGCTATATCGCATGCATGTTTTTAGCTAGATTTGTTCAACAACCTGTTTCAAAATAAAAGATTCTAATGTCTGAAGCTTTCTCTGACATCTCCATCAAATCTGGAGAGATTCTTTTCTGTTGCTGCTGGTTGGGTTTTCTATATGCAGGACCAGTATGTAAACCACATTATGAATGAAACAGGAGCAACTGTCTCACTAAGAGGACAGCGTTCTGGGTTCACTGAAAATGGACAGAGTGAAGGTTGTTATTGTGGTCCAATTTGTTGGCATTTCCATTATCATTTCCAAGTCCATTGGTAAGTGTTCTTATGTTTTTCCCTGCGTGCAGAAACGCTACAACCATTGCATTTGTTCTTGTCAAGCAATGATGCAAAACATCTGGAATGTGCTAAGCTCTTGGCAGAAAATCTTTTGGATACCATTTGTGCTGAGTGTGGTTCATCTAGGTAATCAGATTTAAGTGATGCTTGTGTTTAAGATGGATTGAGGACTGTGCCAATAACGGAAGTCCGTATTTCCTGCTGTATAGCTATTATGCATTTTTGTGTATCTGTCTACAGCCTCCAACTCCATCTGGTTGTGTCTAAGAGATATTGATAGTGTCTGCCTCATTCCATGTCAAGATGAAACTAAGCTTAATATCCTTCCTGCATGCTTTTCATCTTGATATACTATTTTCTCATATTAAATAAACAGCAGCCAATAAAGAAAGTAACCCCCCCTCCCCCCAAAAAATAAAATAAACAGAAAAATAATATAAGAAAGGTACAATACTCTTGGGTCTCAGATGCATAGATGGGTATTAAAACAATACTTTTGTTTTGATTGTTGAATATTACTAATTGGCTTGTTATGGTTTCTTGATGGATAACGCATGAACCAAGTTAGACATGCATCTTATGTACCCCCAATTTTATAAATAAACAACTGGAAGAGTATTTTATTTTGATTATTTAAGATTACTAATTGGTTTGTCATGGTTTCTATGATAAAGGATATCTTCATGTAAGGTGTAT
>JAYDZE010542629.1:0-14389 GCA_034509125.1 Monilaria moniliformis
TTTTTTGGCTTCAACAAAAAAGATGAATTTTTATTCATAGGCCAACCCAACTCAAAGCAAGCAGGGGACCTACAAGTTAGCTGAAGACTGAATTCTAGGTAAAAAGAAATATAAACATACCACTTGGAATAATAGTAAGGAAGAGCATACCAGAAATGCTCATTAAAGTCATCATAATTCCGCCATCTTGAGTGCGCAGCTTTCCCATTATTATTCTCATCAGTTTCCTGTTCATAACAGATAGTGCATGATAACAAGAAAGGGTGAAGAAATACTAAGTTTGGATTTAGAATGACGAAAGGATACCATTACTACTTTTCAAGCATGTAAGTATGTCTAAAGATATGATCTAGAGAAGAAAATGTTCTATATAAAAAAAGAGAAAGAGGGAGGAACATGAAACACCATGAGAGAGAACTCAAAAAGGAATCAATCTAGTTATTTTTTATATCCTGCAGACTGTGCCTCACATGTTAAGCAAGCCAGTTGAGAGTAATTGCCATGGGCAAGCAGTAAGCAAAACTGTACTTACCTTTTTCATAGTATCATATATTGGACAAATGATTTGATCTAGGAAGGATATGGAACCACCTTCGCTTACACAACTTGCAGCATGAGTCACCACCCCATGATCCAGAATTGCATCCAACTCCCTTGCCATCTATAAAATTTAACAAGTAAGACAACAAAACTGAACATTGCAAATATTAATCAACAAGTAAAAAATAATAATAATAATAATAATAATAATAATAATAATAATAATAATAAATAATAATAATAATAATATAGTATTAAAAGTGGCTTGATGAGAGAACTTTCTATTTTGGTTCTTTCACCCCCATTCATTCACATAATCAAATGCTTCTTGACTTAATTGTATTAGTCTATTAGAAATATTTCAGATTTCAGTATCTTATAACTTCCATTTTCCTTCAATTTTATGAGACTAAATTTACAATTGAACCTAAAACATATTTCAATTATATCATTAGTATTAAGATTTAAGAATGCACATTATGTGTATATAATGATAATGGCTAGATGTACATGCATATATAATAGTATAAAATTAGTACTCCCTGTCCTGCTTGACTTGGCCCGTATTTCTTTTCGGGTTGTCCCAGTTGACTTGGCCCGTTTTCTTTTTTGACAATCACTTAACACTACATTGAATATATGGGCCACACACCTCTATACTCAATCTTACTCTCCTAAATAACCGTACCGAAAATAAATGAGTCAAGTTGGGTGGGACGGAGGGAGTATAAAAGTTAAAACTTATTATTATCGAATATAGTATATCTCACACTAAAATTAATAATAAGACAACGCCTAGTTTCTCAAGAGTCAATGAAGCAATAGTTACAATATTTGGTCAATGCAACGTAAGGATTAATGCACTAATGCTACACAAAGCGAAACATGGGTACTACAAAATACATAATCTGCAAAAGTACAAGATCAGAAATCCTAAAGAACATCATACTTCCAAAGAAAATAGCCACTTGGGCACCAAACACATACATGGTGAAACATGTAGCAGATGCATTCAGGAAGAAAACGGACATTCGCAGCTTCACCCCATATACAGAAGTACAAGGAAACGAGGAAAAGCTTCTTCTCCCTGTTAATGGCTTCCAAGCTACAGGGAACAAGTTGAGAAGTTAGTTCACAAATTCTCAACAAAAGTAGCTTGATGCTGCAGAAACAACCTGTTCCATACAAGACGTATCCGCAAATATTTACACCATTTGATGTAATTATCTAGAACCTTCAAAAAGACCTCTCTTATAGCTCTTTCATCTAGTTTCTGCAGATGAATATATTAAAAAATTGATTAGCTATCATAAATAATGGTTTTTTGATACCCTTGATTTGCTTTCTTCAATTAAACCTAATTAAGGCACTAACTGGATCAGCTTCAACTGGGATGCCAAGTCGCGACTGTGAGTTGGCTAAAGTAAGCACCACATGCTCACGCTGATTCCTTATATTGTCTTTCTGCAAAAGGTGAGGTCAAACCACCCAAGGACGAGGATTAAAACAAAAATAGAAATCATAAAAGCAATACATATCAGTTAAGCAAGCAGTAGACAAGCTTCACTCATTTAGCAAACCTTCTGTATGCTAAAAAGTTAAAATGAGTACCAATAGATGACAATTCTCTACAACCTTTTGACTATCAAAAAGGAAAAAAAAAACTGGTTGTTGCCTTGTTGGTATTTATCAATTGCAGAAGGCAAAGAACAACTTCTTCATATCTAACTATACATATATACTAGAGGAAAGGGTTGAATGGAATTTAAAAACACCTGGAAACCAAACACATATTCCAAGAGGTCAAACATATCCAGATCCCGTTGTCCAGAAATTTCAAAATCAGCTGGAATCCGAGGAGACTGCTCGGTATATCTTATTGCTGATATTGCACCTCTTACCTGCAAAGATCATAAAATCAAACAAAGATTCAAAGATATCTAATGCACTAACAAATTTAAAACAGCCTCAGCAGATAGACCATTACAGCATAAAATAAAATATAAAAAGTTGAAGAAAAAAAAAAAAAAAAAAAAACATTAAAAAACATCCAAGTCAAAGAAACAAAAAGTCACAGCTTCAGGGTCAGTAATGTGTCTTCGCAGAGAGAAAAATTATATGCAAAGGCTATTTTGTGCTTCAGCAAATGTCTATAAATTTCAGGAAAAATGATAAGAGGCAGAAATCTATTTCATAAAATTAACATCAACTTACTTCAGGAAAGTATCCAATAGCATTGGTTAAAGATGGTCCTTCAAAAGGAACAATGTTGTATGGAATGAGTTCACCCGAAAGAGTTGCATCTGACTTTTTCATCCTTCTTAACTGGAATAACAAACAAGATGAATCAACAAAGTGGAAGGTTCTTTATATACTTCACCAAGAAGAGTTCACACTAATCTTGAACTCATTAGCAATATTTAAAGGGCAAATAAACCATTAAACGAAATACAAGTGAACATTGAAACAAAAGTTGATGCTGCACGAGCTAAGAACATGGGGAGGAAGGCAGGGAATACCTCATCCAAAATAAGCCTTCCCACTCCTTCTGGAGCTACATCTTTATTAAGGGCCTCCATTACCTCAACCAAAGCCCTCAGCGTAGCAAACACCTTTTTCATTTTTGAGAATCTAAGGTCCAATCTAAAAAACAGGTAGAAAAGCACGGTCGAACTAGTAAGGCTTTTTGATATAGGCATTAGAATCTATATCCAGATTCAGAAGACCGCAGCACTAAAGTTGCACATGATTAGCGTATGAAATAATATTATAATTATTACTATTATTATCAGCATCATCATCATCATCATCATCATCATCATCATCATTATAAACAAGAAGATGTTGAAAGAAAGCATATTCATTCATCACAAGGCTAAAATAATGCATAAAAGCAAACAAGTGAAACAATTTAATCTCTTCTTTGCTTCCATTCCAAAAAGGGGCAGATCAGACCAGGACCACTGGAGGCAGATTTGACAGTAAAACTGATTTGAATGTTGAAGGAGGGACTGACGTACACTGAAGACATGATATTGCACATGCTTAAGCTTCTGGTCACTGGAAAAATATCATAAACAGAAGTACAATAAAAATTGGTTCCAGTAGGAAAGAATATAGGGTCGCATAGTGGGTTCCGAAACATAGAGATTGCTAGGATTTCTTAGGATCTGATACTATTAGAGTCTGAAGTAGTGCTCTACAACTCATTTTTGTTCTGCTTTGGGACCTCATCCCTTTGTATTCATCTTTTTCATTAATAGATCTACTTTTTTGTTAGCTTATCAAAAAAATAGTAGCTAGGAATTGGTTGCTTAGACAATATGCGAAGCTTTGCAGTATGTTTTATTCGCATAAGACACCAGTGGGCAAATGCCAATTGCTAAAAACAGCCATTGCCGCAGATGCCACATGCAATGCCAGAAAACTGGAAAAGAGCCAAACTATTTCCTTTTTAATGCTATATATCCAAATACAAACGACAATTTTTGTCATTCCAGCGATTATGTTTCAGCAGTATACTTCAATAAAAATATGAAACATGAATAGCGGAACCAGCGAGGATAAATTGATAATAGTCAAGTGAAAAATAAATTGAACAATAAAAACATACTCCCCAATATTAGCACTAAAAGTGCCAGATTCCCGCCATTTCTGTTCCTCTCTCTCAATGTCATCCACTTTGTGCCGCTTTTTGAATCGATTATAAAAATCCCATAACAGCTCAATATCACGATTACGATCTATTGGGCCACCGCCCTTTTTAGCAAGTTTTTGCTGCATCAAAAGTAGAGCCCAAAGATGTGACAAAGAATCAAAAGAGTAGCAAACTAGGCTGATGTATGAGCCCAAATTTGCCTAAGTGTAGCATAAATTAAATAAAAATAGTATATATCCTCCATCATTAGATACACAACTGCTAAACTTGATAGAAAGGTGGAGTCTGTCAGAATTTTAGTAGTTACTAGTGTACATAATTAATAGTCAACACTTAGTATAGAAACATGTCTCAGTATTGTATATGGAGGTGCGGATATGTGAATCAAAGCCAGTTCTTTTTCCATCCAGTGACGGAGAAAACAATTATTTCCCTTGAGACTTGCCTGGTTTTTGATGTTTTGCGCAAATATACAGCATAAGCAAATACAGCAAATCTGTCACTGTACCTTAATTACAGACATTAAACCAGTTTTAAACTGAAGAACTCCTCTACCATCACTGCTCGGGTCAAGATTTTGAGCCATACTATATGCCTGCTCACATACTTGACAGAGAGGAAGAAAGAAAAAAGAACATTAAAATCTGGAATAACTGAAAGGAATACTGTTTTCTCATGTTCAAAGAGCAAACATTCAGCAGCCTGTGGTGACTCAAACCCCCAACCTACTGGTTGGAGGGTAAGTGTCTTACCAAGTGAGCTGCACTTTGTTGTCAGCAGTGAGATGCTAAACCAAAGCAATTTAAACAAGCAGAGGCCTGAGTCGACTGATCCACAAGATACATTCATAATCCTTGAAGGACGCAAGGGGATAATGTCCCCTCCAATAGTCTTTACCAGCATTGATTTTGAGAGCATAATACGAGCTCATAATTTCTTTAACTAAAACCTTCAACAATGTCATCCCCATAGTTATGTTGCATTTAGCACTCTCGCATAGACCGTGGAAACAATAGGTGACTAAAATAGATTCGTATTGCTACCCACTTCTTTAAAAATATGTGTCTGAACTGCTCTGACTCTAAGACCCCATCTAATGCAAACTAGCCTTGATCAGAGCCCTCAGTCGGCCGCCACCTTTGCTAGTAGCTCCTTTTTCTAATGTTCAGCTTATATTTAATAAGATAGATCAGCAAAGGCACAAGCATCTTCTTTTCTTCTTCTTTTTATTATTACTATTATTATTATTATTATTATTATTATTATTTTTCTTATTGTTACTACCACTACTACTAATAATAATAATATAACCCCCACTTCAAAAACACACGAACAAAATGAGGAAGAAGAATTATCCAAATTCTATAGCAAGCAGACACCTCCGACCACAAGTTCAACCCACGTATATAATCAACCTTCTTCATCTTGCACTTGCACTAAAAGGGATCAGCATATCAATGCAGACAGGAAACTACTTTGACGCATAGCATCACATCATGCGGCCAAATAAAGCTATTCTTGGACTGATTTTTGAAACATTTTTATTGAGTTGTGGTAGTTCCAGAAGAAGTTGTATAAATTTTATTGAAGGGGAAAAAGGCCAAATATTACTAATACGGATCCGAATTCAAAAAGATGATTCAAATGCCTGCGCTCTAAGTTACACTTAGTTCTCAAAAGCATAAAATCTACTTTCAGAAGAAAAAAAATCCACTCAAAACACATTTCTTACAACATTTAAATAAATAGATTGTATTATGAACTGATGCATAAAAACTAACTGTTAAGTGTAAGAGCAAGGGCAATTTTTTTTTCTTTCACTTACATATTCTAGCAACATTGGGGTCCTCCGACTGAATTTCATCGGCAGCTTGCAAAATCGCATTGATGTTGGTGCTCCGTTGAAGTGAGTCAGGTACGGCGCCGGCGATGCCGCTGGGTGTCCGCTCGTGGCCGGCCCGCTGCTCACTCTGCAGCGCGGCGCGAACCAGCCTTTCCCAATTGTCCTGAACCCTAGCCATAATTATACTTCTGCAAATGAATCCAATTCGGGAAGATCTAGTCGAAGTTGTAGGAATGTGCGATGATCAAACGAAGATTCAAAATATGCTTGATGCTGGGGTTTCAGAATAAGATCGTAAACCCGCAGACTTAGTCGAGAAGAATATCACTTGCGCTATTCAAATGTTTCACCGTCTTTTCTTAAATTATTTCATAAAACAAGTTTTTACTATATCTTGTCACCGCACATTAAAAGTTAAAATTAATTATATTTTTCGAATTTATCCCTAAGAATCTATGATGTTGTATTTAGAAAAATAAATTCTACTTTTCCTACATCAGCACCACACGTACCCAAAAAAACAGCTTTTACTCCATATTAAATGTGAAAATTCACGAAATTTATTTGAATTTATCCCTAAACTAGTGTATTTGAAAAAGCAAGTTCTACGCCACCACATCAAAGTGAAAATTCACCAAAAAATTATGAATGTATCCCTAAATTAGTGTATAAGAAAAAGCAACTTCTACATCGCTACATTAGCAACACACCTACAATTAACAAACTTTTTCTATATATATTTTTATTGGTAAACTTTTCATATTTAATTTATTAAATTTTATAAATATATTTAATTTGATTAAAAATTATAATTTAATAAAATAATGCAATGATTTTTATAATTAAACTACATAATGTTAATTAATATTAAAAATAGAATTATATTATTGAACTAAAATTACATAATTGAGATTGAAATTACATAGTTAAAACTCGAGTTACATAATAGAATTCTTAAAATATTTCTACACCACTCATATATCCATCACGTGTCCGAATATGTTCAACTAAATAAGCTCCAAGTTGTTGATGTGTTGATCTATCACGTAGTTCATTGTAATTCTTAGGGGGCGTTTAGTATTTAGGTTAAAATTTGGGTTAGAAATAAAGATAAAGATTTTAGTATGTTTTTTGGTAAATAAGATAGATAGTAAGATAAAAATAAGTGGAGTGTTTGGTAGGTATGATTATATTATAGATAAGATGTGTAATGACTTTTGTACCCTTTTCAATTATAAATGTTATTTAATTTTAATTATCTATAATCAATTAATTAATATGATACATGTTAATTAATCTATAATTAATTAATTCACATTCATGTTAATTAATCTATAATTAATTAATTATGATAAGTTAATATGTTACATATTAGTTAATCTGTAATTAATTAATTATGATAAATGTTAATTAATCTGTAATTAATTTATTATAATAAACTAATCTATAATTAATAATCTTATTTATTACTATTTATTTATTATTTATTATTACTTAAATTATGTGTCTTAAAAATTGAAAAGATTTAAATTAATTAATGTTAATTTAAACTTATTTAGTTAATTAATTGTTAATTAAATCGAAACAAATCATTGACTTATCAATTAATACAATTTTTAGGGTTTCTTTCCAACCCCATCATCAATCGCCGCCCAGCCACCGCCACAGCCACCGTCTCACCACCCCGCCGCCCAATGTTTAACCGAGATAGGCTCAGATGGAAGAACATCATCATTGCCTCAAGAATCGAAACACACAAAATCGGAACAACCTGAAATCAGAACACCCAACAAACGAAACACAAAAAATTGGAACTACCAGAAATTATACACCCAACATCCACAAAATCGAAACACACGAAGGCTCAGATCAAAATCCAATTCTCACAGCCTTAAACATCTGAACTCAAAATCAAACCCATCGCAAAAATTGAGCACCCAAATCGAAACAAAATCACCCCCAAATCAGAGGAGCCGGTGGTCATGGAGTGGCAGCGGCTGTGGAGCGCGGGCGGTCACCTATGCCGCTTGGAATCCCACTACCGCCGAAGAAAGAGCCACCCACTACCGCCGGCCCTCTCAGGTGCGAGATGTTATGGTGGTCAGATCTAGGACATGAGGCGGTGAAACGAAGAGGACAGACACGGCGGCCAATGGTATGGTGGCGACGGCCCTGGTGTGACGGCACCACTACCGCCAGTCGCCACCGCCTCGTCAGAGAGAGAGAGCCGAGGGGTAAACGGAGAGGGTCGCGGGGCAGGGAAAGATTGGATAGAGAGAGAGAAAGTTGTGTGACAGAGATAATGAAAGTTGAAAATGAGAGGGGGGTCGCGGGATAGGGAAAGAATGGGTAGAGAGAGAATTGCCAAAAAGAGAGAGGTGAAAATGAGAGGGGCAAAAACGGAAAGTGTGGAAATAACACACTTCAACAGTGTATTAACCCACCCTTTGGTTGCGATTCTTAAACTGCATGCATACATCAAAACGACGCCGTTTTCGGCAGTTTGGGTGCGGGTCGCGATAATAAAGGCTCGGCACGACAGGACGAGATAAAAATTAACATGGATACCAAACAACAAAATAACCCATGTTAAAATATTCTAACATTGGTTATCATATGTACTAAACAAGTCCTTAAGATATGTTTGGAATTTTCAGATGAGGCATGTATTGATCTGACCAACTAATTGTTCTATTTCTCTCATACTCAATAATCATGTTATGCAAAATATGCTTGCATTATATTTCTCAAGTTGTGCACCTAATAAGAATGTGCATAATATTTAATTATCGTCCAACGAGCTTGTAGTACTACAAATGCTCATTACACATATTTTCTCACAACTTCTTCTCTCTCCTAAAATTTCTTTCTCTTAGGATCCATAGGTCATGAAAAACTCTTCACAAATTCTTGTCTCTTGTTATATTTCTTCCTCTTGAACTCATCTGAGTATTTTCCAAACAATACGAAGGAATAACTCTCTTCGCATTCCAAATCGACGACAGAATGTACCAGCGTCAAATGTGGGATTCTCAAAGAGATGCTCGTGACCACTTACACTCTCACGAATTTTCTTCGTCTTTTTCTTTGTGGAAAACTTTGGGCTGTTTCTATATCTTCCTCATCGACCATCTGTATCAATTCACATTCAATCTCATCTTTGCCGATTCTCGTATAAATTGCTTCACCATTTCTTTTATTTGATCATCACTTGATGAGTCAGACATTGTGAATGAAATTATATTGACGAACTAAAAATTTGAGATAATGTAGAGAGAAAATAATGTGATATGCAAAAGTTTGAGGATAGATCCATATTTTATAGGCAAAAGTAATTTCTGAAAAAAAAATGAGAACTCTTGAGTAAAAATGCTATTTGAAAAGGCGAGCAACGACTATCGGGAAAAAGCATTTTGTAGGCCTACAATGAGATAAAAAGAAGAAAAAAATGATAGATTGATCGATGTGATGTATTCCAATTTCGAATTTTGTCAAAATTTAAGATAAAATAATTTTGCTTCTAATTTATTAAATGCCTTCCTTATCAAATATATTATTATTAAATATTTTGTTTATAAAAGTATGAGTTTTTTTATACTATTTTGTCTTAATAGACTAAATTATCTCTTCATATGGCCGAAAAAATTGTTAAAATTGACATTGCTCCTTTTTTAGCTTTTTATTTAAATTATATATGCTATTCTTTTTCACAATACAACCGAAAACTAAAAAAATAGAAAAAAGAATATCAGTCAACTCAAATACTGCATTTAATTTTCGTGTAAGATGGTGGTTTTTCATGCCTTTAAAACTTCAACCAATTTCATTAAATGTACACTTGCGACATACCATAAACTTAAGATATCATAAATTTTTTGAAAACTCACATAAAAAAGAATCAATGGTAATTTTTTTGAAAAAAAAAAGTTTAAATTCGAAAGAGAATATAGTAGAAGGCTACATTCGTGTTTCTACGACTTAAAGAAGATATACTAAATCATTACGACATCGGGAAATTTGATTTTTTCGAACTGTACTAAAGCTCACAATCATGGCCTCCGACCGTGTCCTAAATCCCATGGTAGTGGTCTACGCCAACAATCATTGTCGGCAATTATGTAAAGCCCACGTTAGTGGTCAACGATCGTGGACAAAGACTGTGGACAACGATCATGGACCATGGTCATTCGCCACAATTGTTTGCCACGAGCGTAGGCCACGATCGAGAGACACGTTCATGTGCTACAATCTAGGGACACGACCGTGGGAATCATCGTGGCAGATTGTTGTTAGCGAGACATCTTGGCTCACTATCGTGAGTGACATCCATCTTAAGAGATTTAGATTGTACTCATTCTAATTACCAGATTCTAAGAGCCCGGTATTGTTATTTATTGTCACTACCTCCCCGTGTCAGGATTGGGTAATTTGAACGTCTGCTGCCTTCCTTGGATGTGGTAGCCGTTTCTCAAGCTCCCTCTCTGGAATCGAACCCTAATTCTCCGTCACCCGTCACCACCATAGTAGGTGTCACACCCCTTGTCCTCACGTAGAAATTTTGGCAAGGATTGTGCAGGCGCCGATGCCCCACGCAACGACCAGCCTTCGCGCCTCACTTCGCACTCGTGTTTTCCCATACAAACACTCGTGGCTTGAGACCATTGTGACCAGCCCCTTTACTCGACAGACGCAGCGGAATAAGAGTAAAGCACACATTGGATTACGGGAGTCCTTCACCTCCCAACCTTCGAATATCACTCAATCAACTCAAAGGTCCATGGCTAGCACACAATACTCGCTTGGATATCTCACTCCAAGTTCTGCCACGGCCTCTTCACTTGGGTATCTCACCCCAAGCTCATTTTTCTATTCTATTCGAGTTGTGCAGCTCATGGATATATACATAGTTGTGTGGTGGACATCCCCAACCACTGGGCTCAACTAATCTAAACCGTCGGGTCATAACCGCTTGGCTCGGTGTCGCCCATCGGGCTGCTCCATGTAGGGGGCTGTTACGCACCACGATAACCGCCCCACCAACCGCCTCACAAGCTCCGTACATGCGCGTCTCGCACTTGCTCCCACCCGGGTTCGATCCTCGTTGGGTGCTCGGCCTCGCGCACTGTCCCCGTCACACTTGGCGCCCATACCCCAAATGTGTGTCGGGTAGTGCCCCCGTCGTGCATCGGCACCCACACACCTCCGCACGCTGGGTCACGCCCTTGGCCTCGCTCACATGCCTTGACTCCTACACGCGCCTCGGCCAACACTTGAACGTCCCACACACTAAGTGCTGCTCCCGTGCCCGGTGCTCCGCATCACCAAGCACGTTGTTGCCCAATGCTCCGCATCATCAGGTCTTCACCACCCGCAGCATCCGCCTGCAGACTCGCCCGGTTGCACCCGAGTTCCGTGCTATCCCGCTTAGCACTTGCCATCACCCGTCAAGCTCCGCATCTTGACTACAATACGCCACTTCGAATCCAACCAAGGCACGAACCCAATGCTTTGACACCAAAATCTGCCGAGCTCGCCCGTGGCTAGGCTCACCCGACGCATCTGCCGATTTAGGGGTTTTAACAGTTAGCATCCTGGCCATGTGGTGGTACTGGCCGAAAATCGTCGTCGGCAATGGCCTGTTCTTGGAGGTGATCATTCGCACATGAAGAGTTGGCCTGGCCAACCGCTGTGGCAAGGTCCACTTCCGCCGAATGAAGTGGAGGGAAATTAGTAATAGAAACATCAGCGGAAGGAGCAGGCAGCCGCCGTATTCTAGTGCGGTGGGCCGCTCGCACGTCTCCGAAGAGAGATACTACTACCTCATTTCCGGTGATTGAGGTAGAGGCCGAGGAGCGTGGCAGCTTCGTTTTTGGCTTCTTGAATTTTGGTTGGCTAGTTTTAGAATTTAGCTGAGTCGATTTGGACTTAGAGGTGGTGCCAATGGTACTTATACATGGAGAAACATACTGGTTGGATGTGAGATTATTATTCAATGTGTTGGATGCTAGTTGAACTTTCAGATCAAAAGGATGTTATAGGTGAAGAATCCAGGAGAATTTTAGAGAGGGAAATTAGTTTTTTTTTCTTTTCAAATTTTATATTGTTTTCGAGGGTTAATTGCATATTATGTCCCGACCTTTCGGTGTTTTTGCAAATTATTAAATTTAATTTTTTAGAACGTTGCAATAATAATATAATCTTTTAATTTTTATTACTTCTTCTAAATTTGGAATGAATTTAGAGTTGAAATTTGAACATTTATAGACATTAAAATTTACAGTCGATTAAGGGGTTTTAAATGTCATACTATGAATTGTACCATTTGTTGCCAATTTCATTGTTGGTTAATAAAGTAATTGAATGGAGAGTTAGCATGACGAAATTAAACCTTTCTGCTGGATTTAGTTGTAATTTATGTACTGGGCAGACAAGGCCCATTCCGAGTGGGTTGGCTTGGCCAAGCAAACTCGGCTGCTCTAGCGGGCTGATCCAGGCCCATTCGTGATGGACCCCAATCTGCTTGGCTGGGGTCGCTCCGCCCAATTGATGACTCTTTTATAAGCAATGTTAGCACATACACATCTATTATATAATATGATTCTATAAATTATATATCACACACTCCGTCGATTTCGCCTACATGACTTCACCAATCTTTTTATTTCTTATTTATCTTATATTTATACTTTTTACAATAAAAATCATAACAATATTAATAATAATTATTTCCATATGAGCATCAAATTACATTAAAATTGATCAATAGTTTTTAGGAAAGTCAGACATGTTCTCTAAGGAAAGTATATTACATAAATTACAGTATGTATAGTTATATATATAATATATATGTTTAATCCATAAATAAATAAATAAATATATATATATATATATACATATTTTACGTTTAGTCCTTTCATATTTTGTTTTTTATCAAGTAAAATTACGTGTTCTACGCAATTTTAAATGTAGGCGTTTAATTCCAAACTAATATATTATTAGTACAATAGTTACATTTTTTTATTGAAATGGAAGTACTAATGTACAATATTAAAAATAAAACTGAATGCGTGTGTAAAACGCACATGGCGTGTAATTTAATATTTTTAATTGAAGTATTACATTAATTTTTTTATAAGTGATTTGCGAACTATGATATTATTTACAAACTAAAAAGAAAAGCTCGTGCATTGCATGTGATTGGCTTGCAATTTTTTCCAGCGAAGAATCTATATAAAAGTTATTAAAAATAATATTTTTTTCCAAACAAAATAATTTTTATTTGATTTGACCAAATAAATATTGTTTCCATTTGTTCCATTTCTTGTGAATTAGATAACAAGTTGAATATTCAGAAGTTAAACTAAGTTTGATTTGTTTATTTTCAAGTTCTATTAAAGATGATGTTCAGAAGTTAGGGGTGGTATGTTAAGCTCCAAATGAGATGATGCTCAAAAAGTAAGATATCATCAATTAAGCTCCGAACGAAATGATACTTGAATTTTAGCTTGGATGTTCCGAATTTCAGACGAGATGATGTTCACAAGTTAGTTCTGTTATTCAAATTCTAGATGGGATGATGCTTAGAATTCAAAGATGGTCGTTCATATGAAATATGCTAGAATCAAATTCTGGTCTATCAAGCTCTATACGGATGATGCTTATAATTCATTTATAGTCTTTCAAATTTTAGATGAAATGATACTCAAAAGTCAATTATGATATTTCAAGACTTTTAGTACCTTGGAGGAGCAATAGTATTGTTTGTCCAAATTTCCTTTCTTCTAGATTATTAGTACCTTTCTCAAGCAGTTGGAACAACCAAAACTGTTTTCTCTAGCCATTTATTTTATTTTCGTTTTCAGTTTTATTTTGCATTGCCTCACTCAACTTATTAGGCCATTAAACGATATTGGGCAAATTAAACCTTTAGTAGCTAGCTGGAGCCTGGCCTCATGTAACTTTAGTTACTTCTTATCCAAGAGTATACTTCAGTTTGGAGTGTGAACCGCAGTTAGATAGCAAATATAACAACTAGAATAGCTTATTAGTTGGATAATTATCTGATATGATTAGGCCAAAGAGGGTGGCTTAGATTTACTTGTTTATACTCAGAAAAATTTCTTTAAGCGTTGTTTAGCTTGATCATGTAGATTAGACCGTATTAGTGAAAATTCATTTTGCTTAATATGCAATTACAACACTCAATTTTTACTGATCGATCTCGTTTCCGCCGGAGGATAGTGTATAACAGAAATTTAAAGAAGGCTCAAAGGATTTACGTGGTTCGATCGTGAATGATCTACGTCCACGGCTCAAAGTGCGAGTGTTTCGTGTATATTGCTGTAAAT
>JAYDZE010542640.1:0-14388 GCA_034509125.1 Monilaria moniliformis
TGAGCTAACATTTGGAGCTTTCATAATCTAATAATTAATTAAAAAATATCAATCTCATAAATTTCTCGAATTAACCTGTTCAGGCTAACTCATCGTGCTAAGCAAGTTCAGCTTCGGGCTTTGAACTCTTTCTCTCTCTCTCTCCAACGGTAAAGTGTTGATACAAAAAAATTATTTAAATTTTTTATGTGTGTAATGTGTTGTATTTTATTTAGGGTTGGAAAATTTGATTATAATTAGGGCCATAAATAATTTTTTTAGCTAAGCACCAGAATATATTTGGAGCTTTCATAACTCAACAATTTAATTAAAAATTATCAATATAAAATTAATTCTGGCCGATTCATCACGCTAAAATAAATCTAGCCCATCAACACATATATTCGAGCTCGAGCTTGAAGTCAATAACATTTAATAATAAAAGTGCTTTCCCTTTAAAAATAATAATAAAATTGTTTCAATATTGTTTCCTTGTTTGGTCCAACCCTACGAAAAATATAAACTTGTTTCACAGTCAATATCAAGTCTGTCATTAAGAAAATATGATTTAGCATGATGGAAATTTTATTATTTTTTGTTATATTTTTTGTGATTGAGCTTCTAATAAATGGTGATAGTACATGTGGTGGTCCATTATTCTAGAAATGGAGCCCAAATATTCCAACCCTTTGACTGCTTTCAGGCTTCAGTTTTCCTCCTTTTTGTTTGCGCGCGGTTTGGGGTTATTTGCTTGCTCCAACAATTCTATTTTCCGACTTAAAAAATACGATTGCCCTTTCGATGAAAAATAGTCTTATTTTTTTATTTTATCCGTCCAAAAAAAATAATCTCATTCTATTTGTAAATTTTTTTCCATAACATAAAAGTCCTAAACATCAATCTATTTACAATTTATACAACTAGGACCCACAACTTTTTATCTCTCCAACTACTTTTTCCTCTGCTCTTCTATTTTATCAATCATTTTTTCTCTCCCCAACAATTTTTCTCCCCCTCTTTTACTTTACTAATTGTGCATTAAACGTATAAGACCCGCAACTTTTTATCTCTCTAACCACTTTTTCCTCTTCTCTTCTATTTTATCAATCATTTTTTCCCTCTCCAACAATTTTTCTCCCCCTCTTTTACTTTACTAATTGTGCATTAAACGTATAAGACCCGCAACTTTTTATCTCTCCAACCACTTTTTCCTCTTATCTTCTATTTTATCAATCATTTTTTCTCTCTTCAACAATTTTTCTCCCCATCTTTTACTTTACTAATTGTGCATTAAACCCGTACCATTCACGAATAAGGCTATTTTTCGTGAACGGATGAAGTAATAAATAAATGGAAAATTTCGTTTAAGAGAAAAGGGGAAAAAATGTTTTATATATGGTGTTACTGCCTTATTCTTTTCGTCAATCTCTCTTATTTTACTATTATTTAAATTCAAAAGAAGTAATTTGTTCAATTACTTGTTAGGATTACACCACTTCTTCATGACCAAACTTTTTCCCCCTTTTCTCTTTCCTGAAGCTCATTGCTAGTAAATGATTTGAATTCTTGGGCTTGCAGTGACTTAGAACATTAAGATTTACTAAGATCAAGCATTTGGTGGGATCTAAGGAAAATAAAAAGAAAAGTCAAATATATTTTGACGTTTGGCACAACAAATTCTCTCTCTCTCTCTCTCTCTCTCCAGACTCCAACTAGTCTGGACTGGCTGTAACAATCGACTTGACATTATTTTTTCAAACTACACAATTTCTTCCAGAAAATGACAAAAAAAAGAAAGAAAAAACTTTTACTGCTCCCAAATCAAAATCTCTCATTTTAACCTCATAATCTATCACAATGTAATGTTAATAGTTAATATACACACGATGTGCAAAGAACACGGGGTTGAGTTAAATATACACATGACATGCAAAGAGCACGTGATCGAGATAGATATACTCATTTGAAACACTATATCAAAGGCAGACACTTCTAAAGAGAAAAGCATAACTTCAATCATCCAACTGTTCCTCATTATTTCTAGACGGATTCCAGTGCTATATCAAATATAGGGCCAAAATCAAGAACTGAATTAGAGCCAAGCTAGTTCTACCGCATGATAAACCAAACTGATAATAGCATTTTTCATGTAAGCACTAAAGAATTTCATACAGAGTAACATGTTCATTTAGAATCAGAGGAAATTGGGTCAAAATTGCAGAAAAATATGTTTTTTGCCATAAATATATGTCTGCTTGAAAAGGGGTGTAAGCCTTATGACATACCGGGATAACCTTATTTCACAACTGAAGGCTGAAACTTCAGAGGAGAGTGTTCCATGACTTCACGTGGACAAAGGAGAGCTACAGCTGTAAATACAGTCCCCTCACAAGTTCTTGAAAGCAGTATCACGGGACCGGTCATGAGGGTTCAGCCTTGCTAGCAATGCCTTGTTATTGCAATGCTCTTCATCGATATAGTAGAAATTGCCATTAGCCTTGAATGAGACGTAGGGCCTCTGGGTGTCTGCAGGTCGGATATCTGCAAACATGATGGTCTTCGTTATATATGTTCCCAACCACGACATCATGTCGACCTCAAAGCTGTCAGAGCCAGGCTGCCATCTGAGTTTGTGGACATAAGGGCTCACGAACCAGTGAAGGGCCCCAGTAGTCGAAGCACTTAAGAATATGACCGAAGATGCAACTGCACCCTTTAGAATCACGTTTGTATCTTGAGATGTCATGAAGGTGACGATGGGACCTAGTGACACTGAGAGGCAGCAGGTTGAGAGTGAGAGGAGCTTCACTTTCTTGATTGTATTTGATATAGGACCATTGTAAACGACCTCATAGTACTTGACATCATTTCCCTCTTCTCCCCCGTTTTCACGCCCAATGCTAATCTTGTTCTTGTCTGCTACTGCAGCTGATCGAGATATAAATCGCCTCTGTACAGAAGAAAACTGCACTGTAGAGTTGGCATTGGTTTTGGAACAAAGTGTATCGGCCCACGGACCAACCCTAGAAAGATGATTACCTGATGCAAAGATCAACACCATAAATTAAAACGATAAAGAAACCTAGTTTTGTAATGTCGGGTTACCAAGTTTAACCAAATAATGAGGAACAAATAGAATAAGCTTGGGTTAAATTGTAAGATTATACAAATACAAGGAGCTAGTCTTAAACTACATACGTCTTAAACCACACAAGTTCTTACTACCTACACATCTTCAAACAAAGTAAGGCCCCACAAGGAAGCAGCAATAGAGATGTTCACATGAATACACGTATAATGTGCGGGCGAGACACATCACAAAGTTGGCGAGAGAAGACTAGAAAAACTCTACCTCACAGGAGAAGTGAAAACTCAGCTAATCTATAACCAATCATCATCTAGCACAACGGAAATGGGTTCTACATGATTTACATGAATACACGTATAATGAGCATGCGAGACACGTCTGAGAGTTGGAGAGGAACAACGGGAAAAACTCTCAGCTCGCAGGAGAAGTGATAATTCAGCTAACCTACATACATCATCTAGCACAACTGAAACAGGTTCCACGTGATACAGGAACACGTTGTTAGGCACACTAGTTCAACAGATATTCAAAACAGTTTGATGGTTGATCTTGTGAAACCATAAAAAAAGGCAACTAACATGAGGTAAATAAACGATATATCATATATCTCTCCAACTATGCTTGGATTACGGTGTAAAGTAACTTGCTTACTACTTGACCATGAAAAAACCAAGTCTTTAACATTAACACTAACTCCCTGCCAATATACTACAAATTCCTCCTCAATTCTAATTGGGGCCAAAAAATGAGATTAAAAATGCATTTTTAACTGCCCTAATTCTGTCAGATTTGAAAATTGTGCATATGATTCAAAGAAAAGGCAAATACCAACATCCCTAATTATGTCCCGTACTGCAAAGAGCCCAATCCTATATTCCTAATTGCAAGAGATAGAAAAGCTAGAACCACTCGTCTCGACATAAATTAGTGAAAGAACGACATACAAATCACGGGAGAAAATTGAAATTCAGCTAAAAAGATACATTTAAAAGAACAGTAAAGATGAAATCAAGTAAACGACATTATGGAGAAATTGAAGAATCATGAATGATTGAAATTGAGAACCTGAATAGAAGGTTTTAGATTGAGATCTAAGCAATCGAAACATAGCAGCTCTCGCCATTTTTCTCCTCAAGCTAGGAATTCTGTTTCCAATTTCAGTAGTATAAAACCCTTTGATTGAATGGTAGGGTTTTATGTAAAAGAAATATATTAAATTCTAGCGAGTAATCGGACAGCGATGGGCATTTGGTCTAGTGGTATGATTCTCGCTTAGGGTGCGAGAGGTCCCGAGTTCAATTCTCGGAATGCCCCTTTTATACTTTTCGTCTCTCTCTCTCTCTGTAGGGTTGAGATTTCTTTCTTTTTTCTTCGTAAAACGTGTCAAGTTTTAATCAGAAGCAGCAGCAGCAGAAGTAAGACGGTTGTTACCCTTCCAATAGTAACCCAGATGACAAGAATCAAACTGAATGAAGCCCATTATATATACGGCTAATGGGCTCATTTGAATTTTAATTCTATAGCCTTTACCTAGCCTGGCCAATCCCATTTCCGAATTCTGCCGATTGCCGAACACCCACCGAGCCAAATCTTACCATTTCCGGACCTCCTTCCGTCTCGGCGACTCGGCAACCAGCCTCCGCCGTCCGCCCTCCGCGTTGGCGAGCAGCGGCAGCAGCCTCGGTCCTCTCGGAGACTCGGGTGTCCACTCGGCAGGAGATTAAGGAAAAGAAGGTTGGGCGATTTAATGGTTTGAGACTTTGAGTTGTATACTGATTTAATGTTTTGAGACTTTTGAGTTTTATTTGTATATTGATTTTGCTGCTGTGAAACTTGTGAAGTGAAAAATGTGTTGAGTGCCGCCCTTGTATTCTAGGTGGTTTAGATTTTTTATTTATTATTATTTAAGTTTGGATATGGAATGAGAATCATGGGTATCTGTCGGCTGATTTAAAGTTTTTTAACCATGATGTAAAGAATTTAGTGGTATCGTTGAAGGAAACTGTTACCCTTCTTGTGAGTTTTTCTGGAAGTCGATAATTTTCGCTGTATGATTTTTGAGCTAGAAATGACCTTTTGATTTTGGTCACATCGTATTCTTTTTAAGGAAAAAAAAAAAACTTCTCAAGTTATAATTATATAGCTCAACAGACTAAGAAATATAATTTGCAATTTTGTTTTGGGGCCCCTTATCATCAGCTATGTTCATGGAAGTGAATTGCTAAGGCAATATATTTGCTCAGTGATGTTTATCCATCACCGGATTATATTGAGTCATATGATCTAGGTGATTACTCAAATAGTGTAAGTGCACGAGTCCTAAGGAGTAGCCCGTTATCTGTTTGAAAAAAATTCTCATATGAAGGTTGAATCGGATGAAGAACGGGTTTTAGCTTTTCTTTGTTTTTACTTTTATATTTTGAGTTGGGGAGCGGGTGTGGACGTTAAATCCCCGGCCTTACCTATATGAGACTGGCTAATACCATGTAACTTGTAGGCTTATGACATGATGATGGGTTATTGTATAACTTTGTGATTTTGTATGTGGTTGAATTCATCTGTATTGATAAACTTATGCAATGCAGAATGGAAAATGGAGAACACAGGCAGAGTGAATCGAAGGAGAAAATCGTTGCTATATATTCAGATTTTATGATGAGGTTAAATTCCCCCCTTGTGCACTTGAGATTTCTGTTTGTTGGTAATTGTATTTTGGGTCATCTTTTGGGGGTGAATCTCAATCATCACCTTTCTCCGATGCTAGGATCGCACAATTTGATGAACTAGTGTCTGCGGGTAGCCGGTTTCTTGTTAGCTTTCAGCAAGCACTTGGTGAGTGAATCTGCCTGAGTTTCTTGTGCTTTTCATATATCTTCCATTATGTTTTCTTCACTCATATTTGTTGGTATTAGTCTCATTAGTCGGCCAGCGTGGTTGCGATCTTGCTATAATTAATTGATGAATGATGTTAGATAACGAGCAGAAACAGTTAATATTGATCTACTTATTATCTGGGCAGAGTTCTTAGGGCGGTCTCCAATTGACAAGACATCTACATTGGTGGAGCGCATTCTTAAAGCTCATGGATCGAGAAGGGTGCTTTCTTATTTTGAAGCTGGATGTGCCAACAGTCATGACAGGGTACAAAATGTGAGCAAGTGTAAGTTTGTAGAATTTTCATCTGATTTATAGAAATAGGGGCAAAATGTGGTTTATTGAAGTTTTATCTAACTATTTAATGTCTCATAAGGAAACAGCTTTCTCACACCATACTCTGTTTATGTGTATCAGATTCCATGATCCTTGATATATGTATCTTTGTAGTTTTGTATATGACTTTGACTGATTTGTTATCATATCTTCTATTACAAGATAGAAGTCTAGAACTACATTCTCATCTCTCTTTCTCTGGATGTCCTTTTTTCTACTGTGCTAGCACTAAATTATCGAGATTCTTATGTGGTTACGGTTGGGATAGACTTAGTGAGCAACGGAGACTTGTTCGTTCAGTGCTATCTCGTGCTGTTTCTGTTTACTATCTTTGAGTGGTCAGGATACACATAACAGCATGCATGTTCATAATTCAATCTTAAACAACTGCTTTCTATAGAATAAATATGCCAGATAGTAGTGCTAGAAATATTTTGAAATATCTTCTTCCTTTGATTCCTGTTGTACAGTAATTTGCAAATGTTGCTGTTTCTTTGTTTTTGGTATTGCGACTCAATCTTGTCGTTCTGCTGTTTTCCTCGATAATTTGTGGATATCTTGCAGAAGTGCATACATGCCATCTTGGACTTCAAGACTATATAAGTAAAGGTTGTTCTTCCTCAGATCTTTTGATTGCCCAAAGCTGCATGCTTTCTTATCTTTGCAACTTTCATATATTTGCAAGGTCATTTATATTATGCAAATGTGGAATAGCAAGCTTTCTAGTGGAAGTTGATAATTCATGTTTATCCTACTTAGCTGTGTTATGAAACAAAACCTAAACAATGCATATTTTTTGGAATTCATGGGGTTGGAAATTCATGTGTAAATACATTATAGTTTCTTTTACTTATCTATCAATACTATGAAAACAAAAAACTATACTTTTGACACATCTATGTCTGTTTTCTTGAAATCATGTGTTAGAGCATATAATTTTTGCTGGACTTAGAATATGAATATAGAAATTAGGTGTAAATTAATTAATGCTAATGTTAGATTTTGAGATAAGCAATTAAGCATATATTTCTTGAACAGATCAATTTGCATAACTATTCCTTTCATTAGTTCTATATTGCAGTAGCTCAGTTTTTTTTTTTTTTTGGTTGTGATTTTCTGATTTTAGTAATTGTTGGAACCTGAATATGATGCTGCAGCTAAAGTTGTTGTCGATGAACTCAAATCCCTGCTGGACAATGCAGCATTCGTCATCCAAACTTCAAACAGTAACAACGGAGAAGATGTTAGTTGCAACCCAGTTTTATGTATTGCTTCAACTGTGCAAACTGCAAATGAGAAAGATGAAGATGATTCATGTATCACTTCAACTGACCAAGTAAATCATCTCTCTCCCTCTCTCTCTCTCCCTCTCTCTCTGACCCCTTAAAAAAATGTGCACGCTCTACAGGGAAGACCTGATGTTACAGACTATTGTAGCATGATGGCTATTATATACAGTATGGTGAAACAAGACTACACAATGCAGGTACACGCCCTCGTCTTTTGCTGGCTACAACGATGACAACACGTTTCTTGACCTACCATGTTTTGCAGGTCCGGATTGCCTCCTCTCTCAGCCACAAGTCTTCACAGGGAGAATTGGAGACCTATTGCCAGATGTGGTCTCTGCGGCCGTTTGTAGACAACGACATAGTCCATAAAGCTTGGGACCTCGTCCCCGGGCGCTGAGGTTTGCCTGCTCATTAGAAAGTGGAGTTTTGTTGTGTGAAACTCTTTTGGTGAAGATGAAAGTCTCTCTCTCGCTCTCCTGCCCTTGTTTCTCACATTTAGTTTGAACTTGTATAACTATTTTTTGGATTTAATAGTAGTTCTTTTTTGTTGAACTTTTGGCCTATGAAACATCAACAGAAAATATGAAGAGACCTAAGGGCACAATGTGTCAAGTTAGAATGATCTTTGTTATTCGCTCTTATGCCATTTTTGGTAAGTGAGGACATTGTTGTGCCCTAGTCCCCGTCTCTATGGATCTAGGGCACGAGTCGAATGACTAGAGCAGAGAGGTCTATGAATCAAATCATATCGCTTAATTTCTCCAAGTAGATAAAATGTTAGCACTTAATGAATTTTTTTTATAGTTTGTTAATATTGTAAGATATATTTTCTTATTATTTTTAAAAATTCAAATTGGATTTGAACACGTCAAAAGTGTTATAAAATAATGTTTCTTATGTTTTAATTAAATAATAATACATCCAACTTTATATTTTTTTAGTTCAGATATGTAAATTGTAATGTTGGACATCTAAAATGATATTTAATGTACTTATGACATGTTCTACAACGTAAATAAAAACTCTTTATAACAATTAATTCGAGAATAATTTAAAAAATCATATTATTACTGATATATATAAATTCGAGAATAATTTAAAAAAATAAAATTTAATATGATTTACTAAATATTGAAAAGGTATTGAAAAATCTTCATGTTGTAAACATATTTTTTAAAAATTAAGTATTAATTTATAATTATTAAATATTATGATATTATTGAAACAAATATCGAAAGATTGGTTATATCTCCCAAATCCCAATCATCGTTGCTATCCGTATAGTTTACTTAATAAAACCGCCGCAATCCCTTTCACATTCTGCCGCCGCCGCCGCTTCCGCCGTGAAACCTTGAATAAGTGGAAGAAGGCAAGGCGGATCTCGTCGCAGTGGCCGCAAAAGCAGATTCATCTTCCTACTCACAGAGCCACACCACTCTCTCCAAATCTCAAAGCCACGGTAACTCCAATTTGTTTGCTTCTTTTGAATTTCAATTTTCCCGAGCCGTGATCAGCAAAAATATGGTAACTTTATAACTGGGAACTCGGCTTCGTGTATTTGCTTGTTCATTTGCTTTTTAATGAATGAAATCCAGCTCGGTTCGTTTAACTCAGTAAATCAATTTTTTCGTGGCTATCTCGACTGTTTGCTTATTGGAGCTCTCTACGTTGCATTTTGCGATCAGATGGTAATTCTTATGCAGTACTCGCTTCTATACGAATTCAGCTATGTCTTATTGTGCTTATCAATGATTTAGCTCTTGTAAGTTCGTAAACTTAATGAACTTTATTCGACTCGAGCTGAATTTAGCTTGGTTTGACGCAATTGGAGTACTTCTGATGTCCGACGTTGATTGAGGAGTAAAATTGACGGGGCTTATAAGGGTCCGTAATGGACTTCTGTAGCAAACTTGGAGTAACTATTTTTTGTAAATTAAGATTAGGATGAAGCTAATGTATCTTGGTTGCAGAGTTAAATTAGTAATTGGAACTAAACTTAGTTCATTTGTTATAAATTATAGATGGATTTGGTGAATGCATCAATGAATGGCTCAACCAACATAGAAGAAATGGCTATAGAAGGTAATCCAGCTGAAGCAGATAGTTATAAGAGACAAGTTGATGAGCTGTTTGCGAAGGTTGAGCAAGTAAGCATTCGTTCATTTTACGATAATCTGAGTACTCTGGCTTCAGGATGCAATGATTTTGTTTTTTTGTATATGTATGTACTCTGAAATTTTAGATGTTTTTAGTTCAAGTAGATTAAGATGGCGATGATATTTGGTTTTAAGATCTTAACTGGTGCTAATTCCTCTATTACCTGCTGGCATATTATTCTTTTGGCAGAATGTAGAATTCAATTGCTCCACTTGCTCAATAATCCTAATGCCACAACCTTTATATGTAATGCATGCATATTATCAAGCCATATTTTTCTTGCCGTAATCTATTGTCCATCTTGCAGCTTGAGCAAAGAGTAAATGAAGTTGAACAGTTTTACTCGAATACAACGGCAAAGCAACCAAACACTTCCAGAAACACTTTGACAGTAAAGGAGAAGGAAAAAGAGAAGCATATTTTTAGCATGAAAAAACTACAGCAGGATGCTTCACGTAGAGAAGCTACTGCTGCTAAGAGAATGCAAGACCTTATGCGCCAGTTTGGAAGTATATTTCGTCAGGCAAGTTTCTTGAGTTAAGCTACTGAACAGTGTCATGATATGCAATGGGATTTTTACCTCCACATAGCTCTCTTTTCTATGGGGTTACCTTCCAACTTTTACTAGAATACTCCTGGTTTATGTGCATAGTAAATTTAAAGAACTTTGTTTGTGCTACTATTTAGTTTTCAGAACTCTTTTTTCCATATAAACAATATGATTTCTGGGATAAAAAAGATTTATCATGTGCCTTTTCTAGTGTTTAGGTCACGGCGCAGCAGAAGTTGGCTTGGCCCTTTATGCAACCAGTAGATGTTGAAGGACTCGAGTTGGATGATTACTATCAGGTAAAGAGTCCTCGATTTTTTACCAACCAATTGCACCTATTTGTAGCTCTGATTCATGTGATTGGATAACTAGTCACCTTCCTTCTTCCTCCACCGTCCCACTAAACAAGAAATGAGTTTAGGTCCACGGCCACTTGTTTAATACCAAAAAGTTACTTTTAGTTGCTAGTTTACAAGGTTTGTAATTATGGATCTTGCCTTCTCAACTTCAGTTTGAAACTTCAAACTTGTATAATTGTATTTATATTTATTTCCTAAATCACAGATATGAACATCAATTACTCCAAAAATAAAACAAGGACTTACAGAATGTTATTTCAAAAGTTATGTAGAGTAAAGGGAAAAAAGGCTAGCTCATGTACGTCGATATGGCCACAATGGCCCATGGGGTCAAGGATTTCCTTACTGCATTAGCATTAGTACATTACAAGTCTGGAAAGCTTGAGAATTTCTTTGGAATGGATTTTAGAAGCATCTAATTATTCACATATTGATTATACTAAACCAGCATCTATGGTGATTTTATGACAATACTGCCGTGCAATTTAACCATTCACAGGTTTCAAATGGAAATAAAGAGAACAGTTCAGAATTACAATCTGATAAATGAGACGTAATTTAGCATTTTCAGAAATGAATTTCTGCCATAGGTTTTGTGCTAGTATGGGAAGCAGCTCTGCATCTTATTATTAAATGTAAAAATTATGATACCTCATTTGGAAATTATGTAAATGTTTTCGTTCCTACCTATTGTTCTATATCTTTGTTTTTTGGTTAACATTTGCAATCAGTGCCTTAAATGTCTGATTATATACCTGGATTGATTCTTCAGTGATATGTTTCAGATTATTGACAGGCCAATGGACTTCAGTACTATAAAAAACCAAATGGAAGCTAAGGATGGTACCGGATACAAGCATGTTCGCGAGATATGCGCTGATGTGCGGTTGGTTTTTAAAAATGCAATGAAGTACAATGATGAAAAGAGTGAAGTTCATAAAAAGGCTGTACGGTTACTCGAAATATTTGAGGAGAAGTGGCTAAAGTTTTTGCCAAAAGTTACGGAAGAGGTAATTATTTCAGGGATCTGTTGCTTGCATTTGATTTCTGATACTAATGTAAGTCACGTGCGCAAGAGCATTTGATTTCTGATACAGTGATACTAATGTAATCACGTGCATTCCTTATGCAATCACGTGCTAACCTAATTTACAACTTCACTTAGCTCTCATCCTTCTTTTATCTCCTTATAGAAGTACTTTGAGCCCCCAATGTAGACCTTCACATTAGCTGGTCCCTATATATTCCTAAGCAACTAATACATGTAATGTGAGATCTATTGATCATACATCTCTATTTTAGGAAGAAAAACGAGAACAGGAGGAAGCCGAAGCAGAAGCAAACATGCAGCTTGCTCTGGAGGCTTCCCATGCAAAGCTGGCCAGGGATATCAGTACTGAGGTAAGATAAAATTTATAATTTTGTAGCACATGAAGAAAAGAGATTTTGTGGAATCATGTAGATGTTTGTAATCATTAATGTGAAATTTTCCTAAATGTGTTTCAGCTTTATGACATTGATATGCATATAGAAGAGCTCCGAGAAATGGTGGTTAAAAAGTGCAGGTCAGTAAGTGTGGATGTTGTTTGTTGAGTATATTGTTTTGGACTGCTTTCTAACTCGTCCTTTGAGACTAAGCTTATGCTCCTCTCTGGATCATTCCACCTCTGTACATCTACAAGGATCTGTAGTAAAGATGCTTTATTCTTGGATCCTCCCCTCCCCTCCACCCCAACCCCAACCCCACCCCTTACCAATTCAACCTTTTTCTAGTTCATTTTGGCATTTCATGAAGACACCTACTAACTATAAATTTTTCCTGTCAGACACAGTTGGTTCTTCATTTGTTATTTGTTCCGTCCTTGCTTAATATCACAAAATTAATTGTCTCTGGGAATGTGTCTCCAACATGATTTGACTTTTTTTGTCCCATGCTTTCTGCTCTACACTTAGCTAACCGAGAATCATAGTAGCTGTCTTAGTTGACATTTCAATATCAAATTTGCAAATCTTGATTGTGCCTTAGTTGTAAATTATTTACCCATTTGCTTGCGGTCATAGTGTCGACACAGATTGGCATGCTTAGAGCATATTCAATCTGTTAATACTCCATATGCCATGGTCTTCCATTATAATAAAAAGGTTTCTACGGGACTTATTTTAGTTTGTGGATAGTGTTTATGCATCTGTGCTGCAATTTACGGTTATCACTCTTCCATCCATTTTCTTGTTTAAAATTGCCTAATAAAAATACTCTGTAATTTTATCTAACACGTTTCATTGAGCGAATTCCTCCAGGAACATATCTACAATGGAAAAAAGAAAGCTAGGAGTTGCTCTCTCCAAATTATCTCCTGAAGATCTCAATAAGGCTCTGGAGATCGTAGCTCAAAGTAACCTCAACTTCCAAGCAAACGCCGAAGAGGTGGAGCTTGATATAGATGCTCAGGTTCTCTCTCTCTCTCTCTCTCTCTCTCTCTCTGGTCGACACCCTACTCTTATTACTAGTAATAGTTGTTTTTTGGCACATATTCTTACACCTCTCTCTCTTGGAGCACAGAGTGAATCAACGCTGTGGAGGTTGAAGTTTTTTGTGAAAGACGTACTAAAAGAACAGCCTAGAGGTTCGAGCAAGGATGCCAACAATAATATCACCTCTCCAAATGCTGCTGACAACGACCATAACATCATCTCCAAGCATAAGCGTGAGAACTGTGATGCCCTTGCCAAGACTACCAAAAAACGGAAGACAAAGCCCTCATCGTAGTCCACATTCTTTCTGCTCATTCTGATCATAAACAGAGTCTAAATAGTATACAGGCTTAAAACTTGAGGAGAGATAGACAACCATACAAGCAGCAGATGACAGAGGAATAGTTTGGAATTCGAGAGCAGCTGCGATGTCCGACCTTAGAAGTATCGCGCTATGGTGGATTCCCATTTCTGCCCTTGTGATTTTTCTTTACATTGTTTTTGCAATTTTGCATTGATTAATAGGATCTTGGCAATAACTACGACTAATGACTGGAGACTTGCCTATTTGGATTTGTTGAAGTAGTAATTTAGTATTTGTTCTTCATTTATCCATGATGGATTAACATCACGTACCCTATTTGACTGAAAACACTATCTTATTTCTTGGGGTGGTTTAGTTGGTTGAGTCAACAACCTCATCATCAAAATTTTATGATTCAAACTATCTAGAATGCATTTATCAACTGCCCCCTTTGTTTGACAATAGATGTCTCATTTAGAAATGACACGGATTTTTAAAAATGTAAAATAATACGAGTGAAAAAAGATAGTGAAATGTAAGTTTCATTTAATAAGTTAGTGGATTGTGAGATCCAATAACATACATTTCGAAATGGCAAAAATAAGACTTAACGGCAGACGACCCGAAATGACAAAATAAGACTTAACGGCGAACTTAGGGAGTATTATTTAGAATCCAATAAATAAATGTTAGTCGTGCCATTAATTCCACGAGTTGTCATTTTGTAATCATTTTACTCTTTTTTATGTTCCCACTTCCAAACGTCAAATTTTGACTAATGAATATATTAACATTACCCCTAAAAGATTTGCCATTTAATAGTAGCTCCCTACGAATGTGGGAAATAACAAATTAACCCCTGTGGTCTATCAATCATTAACAAACATGAAATTTAAATCTAACTATAATTCTAAAAGTTCCCATTCAAATTAGACAAGATCATCTACTACATAATCATGTGTTTCTTATTTCAATCA
>JAYDZE010542651.1:0-14386 GCA_034509125.1 Monilaria moniliformis
CCAAGATGATTGAACATAAGCTGAAGCAGGCCTTTTGCCTCTCCCATAGAACGTAGCTGGTTCCAGCGTCCACGACTAATGACACCACGCTCTCGTTCTTCTGCTTCTGAAAGCTGCGAAGCCATTGCGACAAGTGAATTTGATGTGATACTCAGCATGCTCTCAAGAGAAGCAATTCTTGACATTCTTGCGTTTGGTGACATTGAAGATGCCCTGAACATTGAACGAACAACAGATTAAGTAAGATGGGTTTGTAAGTAGAACAGAGGTCCGAGATATAGATGCATATGCTAATCTTTTAGTAAGAAAAAATATCAGTGCAGTATGATATTCACATTTAAATGACTAAGGAAATAAGCTTACCTAGAAAGGCCATTTTTCCCTCGAGGAGGGCTTACTCCCTTCGAAGCAAATTCATCAACTTGTCTCAAAACGGCCAACTCTTCTGCCAGTGCAGCTCGTCTGGACATGATCCCACAAGAATATACAAAGATATCTAGGTTAGTATTCGTACAAGGGAGCACATAGATATGCACTCGTATGCATGAGAGGTCGATAAATAAATAAAAATATTAAATGCTACATACACTTCACTTTGCTTCTCGTACTCATAACGAACTTCATGAACATTGACCATAACTTCAAGCTCGTGCTCAAGCCATCGCTGCAAGGACTTTTCGTTGCTCTGTAATATTAAATTCAACTTTACTTGGTTTGATCAAATAGGTGGAAAAGATTGACATCTAATCTACAAGGTTGAGAAAGGCATTACCTGCCCATTAACTCCATTCCCGTTGCTTGTCACTGGAAAAAGAAGTAACATGAGTATCATCAAATAAAATATGTGGAAATGAAATGAAAGTAAGATACTATGTTAACCAACAAATAACACCTACCAGAGTTTTCACGAGCTGAAGATTTGCGCGCTTCTAGCAATTCTTTCAACCTTTTTGTAGCCATTGCAGCTTCCTCAGTCTTCCTCTGAAGAACCTGAATTAAATATTTTTTTTGTACACAACATTTTAGTTTCTCAAACACAAGGAGATCAGAACATTAATTAATAATTTTTATGAGATTATCTCTGTTTAATGCAAAAATCATGCTTAGCGGAGAGTGCAACAAGACGAACACATGCTTGCAACCAACATAAATCTGTAATAATTTCCTTGAAATGTTCTCATTTTCTTTCACAAGTTGAGAACCATAAATCTGCATAGATAAGTATCTCACCATTTTCTGGCGCTGGTTCAGTGCTTGCAGTTTATGTCTTTCATACTCGTTTCTTCTTCCCTCCTTCCTCAACTGCATACAAACAGTCAAGATAAAAACTCAGTAAAATAGATGCAACCTGATAAACATCTCCCAAAAAAACTTAACTATGATATAATGTGGATGAAAAAGACATTCTTAACTCTCCTATTCAAAAAGTAACTCTTCTCCTTGTTTGGTTCAGTTTTATAAGTTAGAAAATGCTTTTCATATGGGATTCATATCAACAAAGTTTACCTGTAGTAGTTCCTTCTCCCGGGATGCCTTCCATTGTCGAAAGTGTTCACTTTCTTGCTTTATCTTGTTTTGCAGTTGAACCTACAAGAACAAAGAAACATCAGAAGCTACACGCAGAAAGTGAAGTGGATAATACGTCGACAAAGAGAAAGTAAAATTAGACCTTCTGTGCCTTCATGCATTGTATTTCATCTTGCAATTTTTTCGCTGCTTCATCACTCTTCTGTTTCTGTTTTAAAAGGTGCACCTGGTTCTCTTGTTTCTTCTTAAGATCTTGTATCTGGTGTTGGAGAAACGAAAAAAGATAATTTTAAGGATAAAATCTTGGCAGATTAATTGAAAGAAAAACTGATCGGGAATATGTTTTTCACAAAAAAAGGAAAATAGGGAAACCTGAGATTCAAGAAGTTTTAGTTTCTGTGAATGGACATCTTGCATTTTTTGTGTATGCCCGTCAGTATTAGCAGAAAGGTTTTCAACTTCTGCCAGCAGCCGATCCCTCTCGAGCTGCAGCAATAAAGAGATGAAGATAAGAACTTTACTCTTAAATCTTTCTATATTCATATATATCCAATTCTTATATTAGAGTATAACACCTGCACAGTCCTCTTTTCCTCTTCAAGTTCCATTAATTTCTTTCCAAAATGTTGCTTAAGAGCAGTGGTGTCGTATCCTCCAAATAGTTTCATCTCTGACTGCAAGATGTATTTCATGTAAGCTAAACAAGTACCCTGGATTGGAAACAGTAAGGATTTTCATTTGAGAACTAAAACGGTACCTCTTTCTTCTCCAATTGTCGATTTAATTCACTCAACTCTTTATCCATACTATTCTGCAAATATGTATGTTCCAACTCCTTTGCCGTATCTTCATCAATATCTCCAGAATCACCTACAAAATATGGATAATTGAATCCCCCATGTATGAATTCATAACTTGTAAAGTTTGAGTGAATCAAGAAAAGATTTGGGATTTGAGATACTTTCAGTCAGCCCTGATTCATAACTACTACTACTAAAGCATCAAGTATGAGTACAGAAACATACTGCTTTCACTCATCTGGTAGTCGCATGACTCAATACTTTGCAATCCCCTCTTAAGGCCTTCACTTTTCATGGCACCATTGGTTCCAACCTATGAAATGGTAGTTCCTTTAGTGTTAGAATGTGATACTACAGATCCATTTCCTCTTTGAGACTTATGTGGCCTATACATATAGTTACTTACCTTAACATTGTCCGGGAATTGCTCAGTTGAAGCACCTCTTGTGCGAAACTCATTTAGTTCCCGACACAGCTCCTCATTAGTAGCCTCCAACCAGGCAATTCTGTCCTTGAGAACCTGCATAATATTTTCTTAACATTTCACAAGTATCTTTGGTAGCTTTCTACGGATCATTTAAAAGATGATTTCTTCGACTGGGATTAGCTCTTTGAGAAATTAATGCAACAATATTTTGAATTAGAATCTATAGAAGTAAAGTGTGGAGAAAAGTGCAAAGCAAACCTTAAGAAAAGTCTACAAGTAAAGCATTTGGGAAACACTTCCTACTACCCAAAGGAGGTTCGCAACACAAAATATCGAGTTTACCTGTATTTCATCAAATGAAACGCCTCCACCACGGGCGCAAAGTTCAGCTTGCAGAAATTCCAACTGCTGACGCATCTTCAGCATTTCATTCGATATGGGGTCTCTATTAACCTGGTTATCAAGTAAGGAAAATGATCTCACTCAAAGGATTTTAAGACAAATGTTGCTGTCTAACAAAAGGGAAATGTCATGCTGAACCAGAAGGAAAATCGAGCAAACACTTGAATAACTTACAACAGGTTTGTTCTGGATATTCCGAGCGCGATTGGCATATTTCAGTGTGTTCAGAGTCTCTTCCGCATTTATGTCAGCAGGACTAATGCATGCTGGAGAAAAGGAGTTCAAATGTAAGACAAAAGAACTTTGTAGTCTTCTAGTTGTCACGGAAATCTTCTACGTATAACATATGTTTGAAGCCAGTTAAAGACAATACCTATCATCACTGTTCTGCTGTTTCCACCAAGAGAATCCTGTCAACACCCGACGATGTTAAGCTTCGAAAATATAACAAGTGCTTGTTAACAAAGAGGAGCTACAAAGTTAGTTCAGTGTTGGTTTACTGGACAGTGACAAAAGGGGTATTAAAACTTTGAATTAATTCTTAACATTGTTATATTAATTTTCAGGAGTCACCAATCAGGTTAAGTTATTTCCAGAAGCAGTTCATACAGCAAATGAAATGCACAAACTTGAGACAACGTAGCATTAAACACACAGTGCGTAATTTGTGAACTATTTAAACAATGAAGTTCAAAACAATAACTAGGTAATTATAACTTATAAAACTTTACTACATTATTATGAAGCTAAAGTCCTCATCAATGAGTCAATGTCGAACCTGCAATAGTCGAGTAAGTTTACTGTCACGATATGGCACGTGAACGCCTTCTTTCCGCTTCTTATCATCACCAAGTGCGCTTATAACATTACCAAGGGCAAGAAGCCCCTTGTTAATGTGAACTCCTGTGCAAAAAGGCGTTACAAAACTTTGGAACGAGAAGCGGATTGGAGAATCAACAGCAAGAACACTTCTGTAATACCTTCTTTAAAGCGTAGACCATCAGATCCTGTCCTCTTCGCGCGCTCAGATCCAGCAAGATCCACCAAATGCAGCTTTGCACAAAGATACTCTTCTGTCATACAGTCGTTATAATTGCTATCATTAGGATTACCGGGGTGAAGTTTACGCATCTGCTCCACCGTGATGGTGAAGATGGCATGAGAGCGGCTGAAAGGAAAAAAGGAATATCACATTCATCGATAACTGAAACACATTTAGGAGGAGGATTTCAGCATCAGACTGTATTATGAAAACTAGGTTTCTCTAGTAAAGTTAGAATATTTGAAATTTTACAATCTAATCTGCAATTGATGAATACACACACAAACAACAGAACTAGTCCAGTTTCCTCTGAAATGGTCATGAAGCACCAAAAATCACCGGTTTCAAGTGTAATTCGAGATTCAATTGTAAATTCTCAAGCGGCGATTGTCAACCACATATTTATGAAAGAATAAGTAGCATGAAATTCATAACCTCTCCTGCATAAGTGCCTCTCTCATCAAATTGATGCTGCATCAAGTTATTTAAACCTATTCTAGTCAAAGATGAGATTTTCTTTATTTCAGTCTTTCCTGGTCAAGTTAGGAGTTATTGTCGGCTACTTGCAAGTTTTACATATACTTACACAATGAGATCCTAGGAATGTTTATCACAAGTGAGGCTTCTACTTCATATTGTCAAGTGTTCATCCTTCTTTGGAAAGAAAAAAAAAAGGAAGCTTAATGCCATTGCATTACCAACCTCGACTGATTGTTCATGTTCGTACTCCCTGTTGCCCTGCTCAGCGATCCTTGCTCAAGGCAATCGGCCATTTCTTTCAGCGTTTTCACACTGCGCTCTGTAGATCCTGCAAGTGTGATCACACCATTCGATGTCTCACGAATCTGTATTGGAGGTTTCCCGGGGCTGGTCACTTTCGCAGTGTTGCCATTCGCTATATCTTGTCTGTGAGTGGAGCTGGGATCAAGCAGGTCTCTCACTTCTTCTTTATGAATCTTCAATTGTTCAAATACAAAATCATAATTTAACAACTGCATGTAATGTAACACACGACAGCTTACAAGCTAAGGCGTGAGAATGAACCTCAATGAAGGAAACGTTCAACTGGAACTCAATTTCATGCTTCAGCATTTCAATCTTGCTGAACAAAGCATTCATGGCTTTGGGAATGAGCCCTGTGTGGACTCCGTCTTTGAGACTCGTACCCATGGTGTAAGTTTTCCCTGACCCCGTCTGCACCACATTGAAAACGTGTTTCTTTCAGATAGTAACTAACACGTCAATTTTGCTACCACTGTTCTAACAAAACAGCTGTTTTCTGCAACTATCTTTCCACAGATTTTCAGCTATACCTGTCCGTAGGCAAGAACAGTAGCATTGTATCCTTGGAATAAGCCATCAACCAGAGGCGCAACGCACTCTTCATACATGGCAGTCGATGGGGAGCCACCGCTGCCATAAACATGATCGAAGGTAAACGAATGGGTCCCAATTTGCACCTGGATCACAGCCATAACCAGTGGTAAACAAGATAAGATACAAAAGTAATACATATGCATAAAACAGCTTATTCAACACACAATTTATCATGTGAGCAAAGCAACAGAATAACCACAAAAATCATGCCCAAAAAAATTCCAGATGCCAATATGACATGCGTGGTTCAGAAAAATGACAATCTAGGAAAGAAATTTACATATAAATCAATTCAGAATGTAATTTTTGGGATATTAATTTCAGAAAATTTATGGTAAGGTCATCTCCACTGGTAAAGAAAAACAAACGGTGAACTTTACTACCCCCAAAAATAAAAGGTTCCTCACAGATTAGTAACTTGAAGAATCCAGATTGTAGAAAATGTCAAACCCTTCTCAAAATTGTTAGCATCAAGCCCAATTTTTTGCCTTTTTCACTTATTCTTGAAATCAGAAAATCTAAATAAATAATAAATTAAAAAGGTAAAATCCAACTAAAAGTCAATAAAAGAACTCTCAATTGCTCAAATTCCGGATCGAGAACACAAACTTCAACATGCATGGCCTCCAAAAATCCCCAAAATCACAATGTTATGAAATCAAACTGACTCAAAGATCAGATCTTTCTCCGAAACCAACAATCCCAGCACACAAAAAACGAATCCAAAAGCATCTCAAGAAGCCCAAAATACATTTTTCCCCTCTCAGTCTGCAGCAAAAACCCACATCACATTGTGTTTGCTGGTAGTACCTGAGGCTTCCCAGGTTGTACAGTGACGCAATCTTTGCATCCCTGAAGCCTCTCATCTCCTATGAGAGGCCTGATATGAACCGCCACTTTCACACAGCAATCTTCACCAGATGAATTCGCTTCCATTTTGAGCGCCCACAACTTTTTTTGACCAAGGAAGAAAACAAGATTAATTATTGAGCTGAAACACACCCTCCCAAATGGAAATAAAAGCCAAATGTGTGATTTTTGACAAACAGTTAGCTGAATTCTTTTTCACAGAATAGAAGAGTGAAAGACAGGAAGAGAATTTCTTGGAGCAGAAAATGATGCTGCAGCTAGAGAGAGAAGCTAGGGAGACAGCCAACTAAATTGTTACTATATGCAAATATGCAATGGAGAGGAAGAGAGAGCGTGAGAGAGAGAGAGAAGTAAAGGGTAAAGGGTAGTTCAGGGAATAGAAGGAGAAGCTGTGTGTATCTGTAATTTAGTGTGTGTGGTTTCCTTTACTGTGTTTATTATTTAATTGTCTAATTTATTTGTTTACTTTTTCTGTATTTATATCTTTTTTCCTATTTTAATTCTCAACGGTCAGTAGCCTTACTGACTGCTGCTACACAGCTACAGTTTGGACTTCAATTACACTCCACACTAAATTTATTTATTATTGCAGTCAAATTATTATATTTTCATGTTTTATAGCTATATAGACTATAGTGTAGGTGAATTTAATTTAATATATAGAATTCAATATTATAATTTATTGTAACTTCATGCTCCCTCTCATTATCACTGACTTGAAGAAAAAAAAATCATTTTTTTTATTATTATTTATCTCGCGGCACTTCCTGCCAATGTCAACCATACAATTCACTTAAGAGAAAAAAAATTATTCTTACTTTGAATATATATTCTTGTAAAAGTGAATTTTATGTTTTGGTTTTTGTTAGATTCTCTATGAATAGCTGTGAATTTTGATTGTTTTGCTGGACATGCTTCTTTTCTTTATTCTCTCATAAGTTTCATTTTAAATGGTATGCTCATTTAATTTGACATTTACTTTGCATCTTTAAATTTTAATTATAATTAGGATAAAACTCTCATATTACGTTATTTTCCTTTCTTATCTATGGTAGTTATACTTTACTAAATCCTAAGTCTAGTTTAACAATAATAAAAGCTTAAAGTATTAGCATCGAGTAGTGTGGAAGTCACTTTTCATATGTTTAGGGGTGAACATTCGGATTTTGGTTCGGATTTTTGTCTGATCCGAAAATTCGAAATTTTCTGAAAATTAAATTAGAATCAAACCGAATTATCCAAAAATTCGAAATCCAAACTTTAAAATCTGATCCGAACCGAAAATCTAAAAAACTGAAAATTATAAAATAATTTTTCTAAATTAATACCAATAAGGTTGGTAGTATAACAAATATTATATTTCAATATTCATGTAATAAGAGTGTAAAATTAAGGGTCTTAATTAGAATGTATATCCGAACCAAATTTTAATTATCAATTTGGTTCAGATCGAATATTCATATTTCGAATGTTTTGCCCACCCCTACTACATATGTCCACACATATTTAAAAGCTTTTACGTTTGCATATTTAGCAATAACTAATATTGGAATAGATGAACCCTTCAAAAAAGAAGAAGAAAAAAAGGTGAATAAATATGGTCTCAATATAAATATGATTGTTTGGTTTCGCTTTTTCTTTCTTCTTTTGTAAAATCGACTTTAATTTCCCAATAGATACGATGAATGAATATGCTTTCAATATATTTTGCAAAGAAATATATTTATCATATTAGAAAACGAAAATATTTTTTCAATAAAGGAAAGACATAAAAATGCAAGTGTGTGGGGCACTGTGTGTTTGTGTGTGTGTTTCTCAAATATGTCGCGCGTCTTCCAACGGTTTTTTCGGATTTTGCACCAAAAACAGTTGTCTTTGCCCCGTTGCTGTCTCTGCGAAATTACGAGTGTGCCCTCGTAGAGGCTACAGGGTAATAATGATCCTATATAAATATATATATACATAAAATGTTGGTATAAGGGATGTTAAGAGTTGGGCTATCATTAATATATTATGGTCGATTCTGAACTATATAATTTTAGTGTAATTTCGTATAATTTAATATTTTTATGTATGATTTGAAAACTATTATATATACACGAAACTTATCCAATGCACATCTCAGATAGCGACTGCGAATTATTGTTACCATAGAAAAAAGAATTTGGCTGCTATCTATAGAAGTTTACTTGGCCTATTAAACTATAAATGTGCATTCATATATTTAGCCATATATAAGCAAAGTTTACTAGCATAACCAAAATTTGCATGATGAAAATAAATATTACAAGATTTTTAATTTTTAATTTTTGTGAATGCTAAAAAACCAAGTTATTCATAGTCTTTAGCTGTTAAAGTCATCAATCAAGTATGAAACTCTTACACCCAAATAACATCATAGGTATAACTTTTATCAACATTAAGACTCGCAAATCGTGTGAGTTGGGTCGTTATTGGGTCAATCTGATAACGGCTCAACTCGATAAAGTCAAATCCGAATATGATTTGTTAAGAAAATTCTCAGCCCAAACACGAATCTATTATGTCTTGTTTCCATATAGTATCGAAAAATACCAGCCCTAATCAACATAAGCCAAATTATGAGTCACACTAATCAACCAAGAAGTTGCAGCATCACCTTTATTGTATTTAAATCCTAAATGCTTTAACAACGAGATTACAAGAATTCAAGAACTATATTCTTATAATTGAATACATTCAACTTTTTTGTAAATCCAAAAATGAAGTAACGAAATAAAAGACAAATTTGCCCGATTGAGAAACAAGACAGATTTGTAAATCGAAATGATTTTTATTCATCATTTGCAATCCATAATTTGACAAATACTACAAATAGATTTCTGCGTAAATCTAATTTTGTATATTATTATTTTTTCTGCACATCGACTTTTATAATGAATTAGTAGACCCCTTTGTTCAATTGCAAGACTAATATTATTTAACTTTTTTTTTTGTGGCCCCATAAAGTTTTGGTAACTATAATTATGATAAGCGTAGTACATTTATTTTGGTGATAATGGTGATTGTCATTATTTCTTGGCAATTTATGGCACATGGTTTTGTAATGTTAATTTCTACATCATTATGACCTTGGGGTATACCTGGACTTTACCACCGCTTCTTACTTCCCTGCAGTAAAAATATTCTATCATTAATTATTAAACATTCAAATATTTATTTTTAACTTGTTTACTTTATTATATTTATATACTAAAATGTCTACTTAAAAAGTTAAATTCTTGAATTAAAATTTGAACCCGACTAATATTGAACAATCATACACATGCATTTAATTGGAACCGTTGATGATAATTAAGTTATTGATGATAATTAAATTATTGATGATAATCATATTTATACATATTAAGTTATTTTATTATCTTGTTAGACTGTTTTTGTGTCATGTGTATTGCATTTTCTTATCAAAATAGTATTAGATTAACTATTTTCCCATAAAACTATATAAACCTAACAGATCTTGTCATGAGTAAGCTTGTATTTGTAATCATTACTTTATTAGAAGTTAATAATTATTTTCTCAAATTTATGCATTTGGGGTTTAGCAAAAAGGCTGAAGAAAAAGAAAGAAAAATAAAAAGAAATAAAGGGACAGTGGTTGGGGGTGCAGTAAAGGGGCAGAGACCCACACACATTAGACATAGCCAGCCTTGGTGGTCTCCTACCTCACATGGCTTCCTCCTATGGACCCACCTAACCCCCCACCCCCCCCCACCCAAAAAAAAATGACGTGGCACTTCATTTTTAATATTCATCATAAATTGAAAATAAAACTGATTATTCAACACGTAATTGTATTTTTTTTAGGAATATTGTAATTGCAACAAATACTAAAATGTTGATCTCTAATTACTGTCACGCTCGCTTCCCATTTAATATTGATTTTATTTCATATTTTTTATTTTATAATAACTATTTACATTATATATGTGTCATTATTTTTTAATGTGCGTTGTTTGAATAAATTTACTTACGCGCCATAACATCCAATTTATAAAAATAGACAATCCACCATAACTTTAGTGTTGATTTTCATATGTATTAATTTCGAATAAATAATGTTATTTTCAAATATTTATTGTGTTCAATAAATACTATTTTAGTACAGCATAATTAATTGTGTATAAAAATAGATTATTTGATGTATAATTTGTTCTAGATCTTGCCAAACTTCTTGTTGGCTTATCAAATGTGCCTTCCACCCTAAAAGTCTGCTCCTTTTTTCATGCATGTGTCAATATGCTTGCCTTCTTTTTCAAGATAAATCAAAAAATAATATAAAATTACGCAAAGATACATATAATTGGCAAAATGCTAGCTCACCTACAAATGTCACACGCAATAATTTTTTTGTAATATCTAATATTACTTATATCCGTACAAGTGTTGTCTATAAGGTTTATTTGAAATATAATAATTATATTCATAAGGAAACATTTTGCAACACTACATAATTATATTATTTTCATTGTACTAGCAATTGAATTGACTAGTGACTACAGGATTATTTTTATATATCCATTATAATATATTTTAGACTATCGGATTATTGAATTAATTAATATCAGTTAGTTTGTGAAAAGTGATTACCTAATTGTATCTATTCTTTAATGAGCATCAGTCAATCAATGGTTCGATTCGACCAAATCAGATTGAACCATTCTTTTATTTTTCATATAGTATATATATAATTTAGGTTTAATCAATCATCAACGTCTAGTCGTTGGTCGGTGCAGCGTTTGTGGATATAACATAAATTTCATCAGCTGTAATTGCTTGTGACATAAATTTAATAAAAGTCTACATATATATATATTTTCTTGAAAAATATTTCTCCATGATTGCCTAAATATATTTCAATCCAACTCATCAAACACTTTTATTAATACGAAGAGCAATCCAACAATATTATCTCTTGTGACGTGTTTGATTTGATTTATTAGATAATTTTGCAGTAATCAATTAGTCATACATGATAAATAAATTGTACTATTAGATAATTTTTTGTGAGATGTTCGATTTTATTTTCTTTTAATGGGAATTATCAAAATCATAACAAGCTCATCAACTTTGAGCTCTAAAATCTAGACCCGTCATAAAATTCGTCAATCTTTTTTTAAAAATCTTTTTTCCTATATATAGTAGAGTACGAATCAAATTTTACTATTATATTTTATTATGTAATTTAATGTTCTATGAATTCTATTTTTTTAGTATTTTACGTAATAAGGGAATTAAGTGAACACGTTTGAATATCAAACCTGTCCACTTAACTCAAACGTGTCCACTCAATTGTCATTCTCTTATTACGTAAAAAAAAATAGAATTCATAGAACAAAAGTGCAAAATAATTTAAACTTATTGTGTTACAAAGACCAGATAATTCACGATTCAGATAATTTTCAGCCTTACATATGTAAAGTCTATTTCAGAAAGTGCAAAATTCAGTAAAACAAAATCAAGTAGATAGAAATAGATGAAATATGAAGAGTAGTGCAATCATAGTGGTCCACTGAATTTGTTCTATTTTATGTCAAATGATCAGAAACGCTCGATGAAGATGGTCCATTTCATAATTATGATAGATATTGCTTATAATTAATTCATATTTTGTTTTCTTTTTTACATTTTAAATTACGGTCATCGGACAGGGAAAAAGGTTTGGTTTGTTCAAACCAAGCAATAATTTATTGCGATTTTCTTCCAAGAAATGATCTCCATTTGTATCCAGCCTTGACCTCGAGTTTGGGAGCATATCTTCCAAAATACTCGTGGTACTAAAAGTAACAATTAAATAAAATTTTATTTGTTTGGGTTATGAGAAGTATACTTTTATATGTATCTATCCTATAGAAATTTTCACCTCACCTAGTAATCTCGAATACATACTATATATATATATATATGAAGTTCCATCTATAACAGTCGTGATGATGATACAAACATCAATTATTCAGATTACTTTCTATCTATTATAAAAAAAAGGTTTTTATTTGATACTTCAGGAATATACATTTATATTGAGAATTAGATTTTTCGTGAAAAACAGGCATGGCAAATAAGCGCATAAAATCAACGAATAAGAGATAAATGATTAAAAATAAAATTTTCGTTCCTAATGAGATTCGAACCTAGGTGTTGCATTAATCCAGCAAAGAGATGCATCTACTATAACTTGTTGTGATTAACGAGCTAAAAGTGATTCTCATTTATCACTAATATTTACAATTCTCATTGGATTCTTATATAAATAGATATATATATATAGAGAGAGTGAGATATGTTATACTACATACTTTATGTGAGCACATCCATGAGCACCATCCTCGTTTATTCTACATTAGCATTATTTATTTTGTTTTATATATTTATTTTGATTCTAATACCTTAAAAATTATTATTGACACCATTAGATTTACAAATTACTCAAAATTCAAAGCTCAGTTTGTTCTTTTATTCATTTATTTAAAATTATAAAAAAAATGAACAAATCGAGCTTTAATTTTTACAAAGTTTGTAAAATTAATGATGTTAACAATAACTTTTCAGGTATTAATATAAAAATAAATGTATAAAAAAATACTAATATAGACTAAATAAGAATTGTGCTAACTTATTAATTTTTCTTTAATTACTGCTATTTGTTTAACTTATATTCATGTTGAGTCCCTCTCAAGGGTTCAATAGTAAAACCTTAAAGTTTGATCTGTTTCATGAAACTACACTGACAATCTTATATTATTATTAAGTACTAATTGATCAATAAACTGCAGTAATTATCTAGAAGATTCCCCCAATAACTGTACTTTGAGGATTTTTTTTTCTTAACAGTATGTAAATAAACATCCTTAATTGTAACATGAAGAGACTAATATGAGTATAACTTAACATCTACAATTTTAAAGGAATAATTCTACGTAATAAATCAAACTTCAAAAGTACTTTTCGCGTAAACAACCCTTGTGTATAGTATTCAAACTTTACTATGAAGCAACAATTTCTGACCCAACTCTAATTTCGTTAATTTATTTTTTATTTCCACTTCTCTATGTGTAAAACATAGCGTTAATATTGTTTTTATATCTTAAAATTTTGAGTGAATTTCAAAAAATGTCCTCATCTTTTATTTATTTATAATATGTTCTCAACTTTCAGCATTTTCTATGAAATGTCCCGCGATTCAAGTTCTAGCAACAGAAAGTTGTCCAAGGTGAATTTTTTTTTCCACCTCAGCATATGAAAACGACATCATTTTAGTTTATTTTTTTAAAATATAAAAATTCTACCTTATAATACAACTATTCCACCAAATAAAACAACTAAAAATTTAACGTTAATACAAAAAACTTAGAAAAAGATGATTGAAACTGTCGAAGGTTCTTTTCCCCCAAGACCTGCCACAGGCCTTGCAGATGGAGAGCTTCTCGTCGAGGCAGCGTACCACCGTCGGCTTTGAGACGCAGCAGTCGCAAATCAGGGAGCAGAGGTGGCGGCAAAAAATATCCACCTCATACTCCAGTGAGATGATATAGCTTTCCGTCACAAGAATTTGAATCACAATACATTTTATGAATGAAGACATTTTTTAAATTCGCACAAAATCAGGGACATAAAGTATATATATATATAGGGTCGCGTTATAATCAAAACTAGTGTTATATAAATAACTAAGACGAGATTAAGATATAAACAGACTATGATATCATTACTTTGCTTATACAATGTCATTGTAAGGTTAAAATTGTAAAAATAAAATACGTTTCCACGATTTTATGAAATATCCCGAAAATTATGGGATCTCGAATTATATCATTATCGTAGAAACGAATATCATTATCGACATAATAGAATATCATTATTCAAAGACGAATATATCATTGTTCATCATCAAACATATCATTA
>JAYDZE010542662.1:0-14385 GCA_034509125.1 Monilaria moniliformis
CACCAATAGTAGTCACTATTATGTGACCTGTCTCAGTCCCATTACCATCTACAATTGTTGCTTCCATTTCCTATAAATAAGACAAAAACTCATTACACGCCAAGTCCAACAATAGTCAGGCACAAGAAGAGTACCTAAAAGAAACGAAGTTTTCAAGATCTACTTTTAACCCTACATACCTTGTCATCCCTGATTTTCATGTCATTCATCTCCTCGGGCAAATTATCAAGCCCTACAGCATGACTGCCTGACTCCCTTGAGTCAAAAGTAGGTGCCATAGTAGCCATTTTGCCAAAACAACTATCAGATTATATAACCTCAGCAAGTCACTCACCTATATGAACCAAAACTGACAATGTAAACTCCTGAGGAAAAAGACCTGTATTTATACGGAGAAATCTTTGAATGCTTATTCACATAAAGTAAGTGTAATCATTATTACAAAATGTCTGTTTGTCAACAGTGAATACAATTCGAAATTATGAGCATCCATAAGAAATTGAGGAAAAGTTGACAGTATCCTTAATGGCATTTCTGCTAGTTCAAGAAATAGTGTTTCAATAAAACACCACTTTGCCTGTATAACTGAAGATACAGTGTCTGGATTCAACCACATATAATATAGTAAGCACATGTTTAACTCAAGAAGAGTTAGTAAGATATTATAGTTTTAAGGCAAGCTCTTACAATCTAATACTCCCTCCGTCCCACTCTACATGGCTCAACACCTTTCGGCACGTATATTAAGGAATGCAGTTTTTGTGGCTATAAATTAAAGGGGCCCCACTTGTAAGACACTTTTTTAGGTACTTTTTTGGGTTTGAGCTATTTTAAATGGGACAATCCAAAATGGATGTAGAGCGGGACAGAGGGAGTAATGAGCATCATATCATAAATATTATATATCAGGTCCAGATTACATAATCTGCGATTATTTCAGATTGAGGAAAAAGATATAAATGAAAATAGCCCCTTACTACCACTGAAAGGAAATATAGAACAGTATAATCCCATTCGCGATGTTAAATGTGATTTAATATCCATTCTGCCAGTAAATGACGTGTACGCTTAGGCTGACAACATTCTCCAGAGAATAAGGTGAACTATTTGGCTATATAACACAAATTACAGAAATTAAAAAAAAGAATTAAAAAAAAAAAAAAACAGCATCATCACTCTAGAGATTACAGGAACCAATAGACAAAGTCGAAATACAGAGGGTAGCATACAAATCTAATAAGTGACATTAGAGTAGACATAATAAACTCATATAGTAAGAAGGGTTTTTTTGTTACCACCTAGTCTGCCTAGGAATAGAATTACTGAAAAGAGAAAACAATAAAAACAAAAAATATATTAAATTTTATTTCTTTTAGTGTAATACAAAGGAAGGCCCCCTTCAACCTTCCAAGTGACCAAATCATCGAGCTCTGGCAAATGGAATTGGAAAAAAAATCTAAAACAGACTTGGGAATAAAGGGAAAGAACAATGCAGAGAAGGCCACTTATTCTGCTGTTAAATTATATATATATATATATATATAAGGAAACTCAGAATACGCAATACACAATCCAATATGACTAGGATCTGAAAGAAATGATACATAATCAATCAAGGATGTGTGTATAGAGATCCTCCAATAGTTTGCCCAACTAACATAACACGTAAAATTTGAGGAGGTGGAGGCAATTCAGCCCAGAGATAAGGAGAACCAACCAAAAGTGGGTAAAGACAATAAACTATATAAACATTGGAGCAACATAAAGCTACATAAAAGGCATGTGATGCATGTATTTATATACATCTTCTGTCTAGTAAAATTAAGATTTCCTTTAACTCTAGGAAATTTAGAAAGACCCAAATAATTTTGGTGCACTCTTTTAATGGGATATTTTCAAGGGAAAAGAATCTGTTTTAGGAAATTGATTTCAATTAGGACGTCCAGAAAGAGGTATAGAAAAGTGGAAGTATAGTGCATTAGTTCAAGCAAACAATGAACGTTATAGCCCATTATCAGTGGTCAAGTATAAAGTATGGAGGGGGAGGGAGTTTGGGGGTGGAGTAACGAATAATTAGATAAGATAAATAATCATTTTCAGGGAAAATAACATTAATAACCAGATTATTAAGCCTCAATATTCAGTTTACCTGCTAAATAAAATATAATTCCTGAATCATGTTCTGTTAGATGACTACTCATCATCATTAAGCTCGAGCAGTCAAGCTCGACATAGTAAATTAGGCATCCTTACCCTATTTGTAATCAAATTCCTCAATTTCCTCATGGTCACTTTGGATTTCCCCTCCATGATCTTCAAGATCATTCTTGTTATCGCTTAGTAATAGATGAGTACTAATCTTTAGAGGGAACTAATATTGTAAGGATAAACAAACTTAAAACGAGTTACACATAGGCGCAGCATTTTGCACCTATAACCTCGTCTAAGGCATCATATAGCCTAGGCACACGCCTTGTTAAAGTTGTAAACCTAAGCCTCAGGCACCTCTGATAACAATGGAAAGATGAGCTCAAATCAAGAACCTATTCAAATCTTTGCAAATTCCACAAAAGAAGGTACCCATCATGCTGTTCAAATTTCTTTATCTTAGATCAATCCAACAAGAAGTACAACAACAAGATTATAGGAGAAGAAACCAGTGGGCACATCACAACTAAAAAATACATTTTATCACAGCATTTGCTGTTTAAGCTTTCTCGATGCAGAGCTACTGCTTCAGAAATGAAGAAAGAATAAAAAGGAGAAGGGATTATTGAATAGGGAAGCTTTGAAGCGCTGAATTTGACGAGCTAACAATAGCAGTCTAAGGCCAGGTAGACTGGTTATAATAAATTTATTATTCTTATTTATGACATACAACTATTTAAGGAACTTCTGCAGAATTACATTAGATATTAGCTTGTAAATTTGAAAAATTAAGCACACTTCAGCAACTGTTGAACAAGTATAAGATTGGCAATATTGCTACACAAAGTTCTTAAAATCATGTAAAATTGGGTATCCAATATCCCATGGATCAAGCCAATATATCGACCAAATGTTAATTTGGTTTGACTCATGATCTATTGAAGGTAGTTAGAATTCAAAGAGGTCTTACTTACATCAATTATTTCTTTGTTTGCACAGATGACGACAACTTACTCAAATGTTGAAAAGATTATAGAATCTTCTATTTATGCGAAGACTTTAATTGCACAAGGGTGCGGAGAATGCATGTCCTATCTTCGTCTCCTATATTAGTTTCTTCCTTTGGATTTCAACATTCATTAACCGGCCAAGATAGACAATCAAAAACAGGTTCCATGCACAGGAGTCATTCAACAAATTTTGTAGATTCAGAGCAACATTACTTTTATGGACTCCTACACATCAAACTTAGAGCACAACCTATGGTGTAAGTCCATTTCCCTTCACCTTAACACCACAACCCCACCCTGTAGGACACATCTAAATCCTTTCAGTATTATATATAGATCAGCATAATGACCAAAACGACAAGCAAGCTGAAAACGAAAGACAACCTAATAAGTGAAAACAGAATTACCATATTTGAAACAATCGCAGCCAATATTAGTTGATAAATAAGTCACCAAACTCGAAGAGAAGAGATCTAACAAACCGATAACCCGAAAAGGAGAAAGAATCAGCTCCACACACAGGAAAATTATTCATAAAACACCATCACATTTTAGTGAAACAAACTCAACGAAGGGCGATCCGCGGATCCACCGCACGTAACTAACAAGCGATTGTATCAACACAAAAAGAAGAAAAAACATACAACAAAAGAAAATTAATTGGCAGGTAATGAATGCAGAAACGAAAAGTAAAAACATGATGGAATCAGAATGCAGAGAGAGAGAGAGAGAGAGCGCACCGATGATCATCGGTGACTGACTTCGATGATAAATTTTGTGGCTGAATTACCTGACACTACCTCCCATAGAAAAACAAGAGAAATGGCACCAATTTAGAGAGAGAAAAAACAGAGGGAAATGTAGTAAGCAGTATACAATGATAGATACAGGGAGAGAGAAATATTTCATATGCTTTGATTTTATTTTATTTTCCCTTGAAATTCAAAAGGCTTATTATTATTTTATTTTGCTCTGCATGTTGCAATAATGGGGCGCGTGCCCAGTCAAACCTCAAACCTCAAACCTCAAACCTGTAATTTTATTTATATATGTTTGTTTTCCTTATTTCTTCATAGATTGAACTGTATCTAAATGCACTCATTCACTTTTAAAAAAAAATTATTTATTAATCGCCACCAATGTTTGTTCCCCTACACTCTTAGCTTATTAAATATTTTTTTGGAAAATAACTATTGAATAAATTACTAAAAATGATAAAAATATAATTAGTGATTAAAATTTCAGAAAATAGATCAATAATTGATTTGGAATTGCAATTATATGAAATTAAATTTGGAATTAAATTGCAATTCCAAATCAATTATTTGGTACTATAAAAATATTTAGATTTGGAATTGAATTCTAAATTCCACAATTTAAATTATATAGCTAAAGAAAGATTTGGTAATGCAAATAAATATAAAATTAAGTACCTCTCAAACACATATACACTGCACATACACTACACACATATCACTCAACACACACAATACAATATTACATACTGCACACACACACATACACACTACACACAAACACACACTGCACATACAACACAACACACACTGCACATGATACACACACTGCACACAACAAACACACACAACACACACGACCCACAAAACTACACACACAACAAATATACAACACACACGATAACATCGCGCATACAATACACACACTGCGCACAATACACACATTGCACGCGCAATACACATACTGCACACACTACACACACGCGATACACAATACACACATCGCGCACACACACAACAAACACACAGCACACGCGACAACATCGCATACACAATAGACACATTGCACACAACACGCACACTACGCACACGCACACGCACACGCACGCACACACATTGCACATACGCACACAAAATTACACACACAGCACACACAACAACATTACACACACTATACACACTCTGCACGAACACACGACACACAACAAATACACACAACTCAAAATATATAGAAAAATAATGTAGAAGTACTCAAAATTTATATAAAAATAATGTAGAAGTACATAATATATACAAATAAAAAATTATTCAATTAAAAGTCAATTCCAAATCTTGGTTAATTTTTTTACTTACCAAACAAATTTAATTAGAATATCATAACTTCAAATTCAATTCCATATCATTTGTGTGGTAAATAAAAAATTAAATAAGATTTGGAATTGCCTTTTAATTGAATAATTTTTTATTTTTTATTTATATAAATTATGTAATTCTATATTATTTTTCTATATATTTTGAGTTGTGTGTGCAAGTGTATATGTTGTGTGTGTGCAAGTGTATGTGTTGTGTGTGTGTCATGTGTGTTTGTTATGTGCGTTGTTTGTCTGTGCAGTGTGTGTGTTATGTGTGTAATGTTGTCGTGTGTGCTGTGTGTTTGTTGTGTGTAATTTTATGTGTCGTGTGTGTTGCGTATGTTTTTGTGTGTCGTGTGTGTTGCGTGTGTGCAATGTATGTGTGTGCAGTGTGTGTATTGTGTACAATGTATGTGTCTGTGTATTGTGTGTGCGATTTTGTCGTGTTTGTTGTGTGTGTGCGATATGTGTATTTGGTGCCGTGTGTGTGTAGTATGTGTATTGTGTGCAGTGTGTGTTTGTATGCAATGTGTATGTGTGTGTGCAATATGTACGCGTGTGTGTGTGCAGTATATAATGTGTATTGTGTATGTTGTGTGTAGAGTGTGTGTTTCGAGATGTACTCAATTTTATATTTATTTGGATTTCAAAATATTTACTTTAGATATAAAATTCAAATTGTGGAATTTGATGGATTTAGAATTGTAATTGGAATTCAATTCAAATTCCAAATATTTTTATAGTTCCAACCAAACAATAGATTTGAAATTGAAAATTCCAATTCCAAATCCAAACTTTCAATTCTGTTATACCAAACAGACCCCAAATACTTTTGAATACTAGAGTTATATTGTTTGCACTCTTTTAAAAAGTTGTCATTTTACAAATATTACTTTTTAGATACAAAAGTATTACTTGAATATATTTTTGGAATTCTGGTCGACAAAGCCATCTGACATATTGTGCTTGTATTATTTGAATTTTAAGTTAACTACATTTTTATTGTTTAGTCAAAAATGTAATATAAATCGCATAAATGATTTTCTTTTACAGACAACAATAGTAATGATCATAACAGATTTGTCAACTTTACAGTCCATACATTACCTAAATTGTTTTAATTTTTTTCTTCTTAATTGAGAGGGCATGGAAAAATGCTTGTGCAACGTACTCATCATAGCTACCTAAATTTATTCTGGAGACAATGAGAATAAGATAAAAGTAGCATTATTACTATTATTAGTTTTTCTTTATATATTTATTTTGGACGAATGATTATACAGTCGAATCCATTGTGGTAAAAACAAATACTATTCTTTACCAATTCATTGTGGTAAAAACAAATACAAGATCTGAAACAGTAAAAAAAAATATCATAAAGTCGTTAAGAGTTAATATTAATAAAAGATGGCAAATTCTGTCACAATATCTGGAATTTTCCCTTTCCAGAACTCAAGAGTCGCTACAAACCGAAAGTAGTCATCAACTATCTTAAAATAAAACTGGTCATGCAGAGTTACTATCATGATTTCACTAAATTATCAAATTTTCGGTGAAGAACGCCGCCTCCGCAAACTTGAACCATTTCATCACAGAATTTCAAGATTCCAGCAACTCTGTCAAATGCCTAATTTATTATGCCAATTTAGCTTGGGCATCAAATGTGGCTAATGAGTTTGCCATTGCTAGAGCTTCCTTCTTCACGCAGTCATGTGCCTTAGGAATAAATAAATATAATTAGAAATACACATGTAATTAGAAATAATTATATACTTTTTTGGTGAGATATTAAGTTAAATTTGAATTCCATAATTTTAGGAATAAATTGATATAGTTAATAGATATATATCTCTTTCCAAAATAATATAAGAATATATTAATCAAAATATAAAATATAATTAAATGAAAAAGAATAAAGATATTATGGCATATAAAATATAATATTTAAATAAAAAGTAAAACTTGAAAAGGAAATTTAGTACAATCTTCTTGTTGGTTAATTAGGGAAGTACGAGTGGGGCATACCTGTCATTCATGAAAATGATAGCATAGCCAATATTTATCCTTCAATTTGGCTAAATGTTGAAATATAAAAATAAAAATCAAAATCAAAATATAGTCCACAGCCAAGTGGCAAAGCAACATCTTACAAAAACATCATTTTGAAAAAATAAAATAAAATAAAATAAAAATAAAAAACAGGTATAATTAACTTGCGCAAACTACCTATTATATACGCATTGGAATTTCACCATTCCGGTGGCTGAAACCCAGGTTTATCATGGTCGTATGAACTCATCACATTGCGAATGGCATCAAAGCATCTAACTCCTATTCCATACTTTTTTCTCAAACTTGAAAGCGTTTGCCAAATGCCAGGCAAAGCTCGTAAAAGATAGAAGCAGTCACATCCCGTCTTCTCTAACTCATGTTGCCTCAGCAGAGTTCTGAATATATGCTGCACGACGCTCTTTGATGGCTTTGACTAGCCTCCACTCTGAGTCGAGAACTGAGGTGCTCGGCCAAGTGGAATGACCAGATCCTTCATTATCTCAAATTCTTCGGAACTAATCTGTGCACCCTCGAGGACCTAATTATTTGAAATAAAAGGCACTTGTAATTTCAAGATTTGCGGAAAGATAACACACAAGAAATAAAAAAAAAAGCCAGATGACAAATAACGATAACAGTGAATTATCAAGAATAGATACTAGATCAACTACTAACAGAGGACGTCAATAATTGTACACAGACACCAGGCCTTTAAGAAAGTACGTAAACCTATGGCAGAAGTGATGAAGAAAGCCAAATAAATAAAACCATGCTGGCGAATTTGAAGATGGAAATGGAAACTGTGTATGAGCAATTAAGCATAAGCTTTAATGAGTACTCATGGAGGGCGACTTCCAGCTGATAGGGGTTATTCAAATGCCAACTTAGAAATTCTGATACATTTCGTTCCAACTGTAAACTTGGTTCACATGTCACTATCTCTCGGACTCGATGAGTTCTTTTGGGATAATTAAGCAGGTGAAAATTGTGCAGACTGCTAAACGACATAACTAAATAGTGTATACACAAGACATTCAAAGCCTTAGTATCTATAGAGAAGTAACCTTTTGCACACACAATAACATAGAAACTACATTTTATTACTGGGAGCCAGCATATTGATCTGGAGCCAGCATATTGATCTGATCTCCATGTTATCCATTTTCTTTTCTTGGAGAAAGATGGGATCCCTAGCTTCATTCAGAGATATTATATCTTACAAAGTATACTGTATCTTTAATGGAGCATTGCATGATTCAATAACCTTAACAGAATATATTCTACCAATACAGCAACCAATTACTTAAACAAGTCTTTTTTTTCTTTTTCTTTTTTGGTAATAGCAACATTAAATTTAAAGACCGTACTACAGTGGACTTGAACCTGAGACCAAACTCAGACATTAACCACTCTACCGCTAGGCCAACACTCATACAAAAACAAGTCTTATTATTCAATGAAGGAACTGGTGTAAGCAAGTTCAAGGTATACTCAATCAATAGACACTGCATAACAGAATATACTAAAGCTGCACTTTCAAATCGGTAAGAATACTAGGAACCTAATAAACAAGTCTTGTCATCTAAAGAAGAAACTCATATAAGGATGGAGCTCCAGGTATGGTCAGTGAAGCTACTCGTGAAGCACAGAAGAACTTCAAAAAAATTCCACAAGATTCCATGTATCCAACTTGTTAGTAGTCTACTATGCAAGCACATAACAGAAAAGGCTTTCAAATTAAGTGCCTCACCTTGGGAAGTACAACTCTTCTACCCAACATATATTGCATCAGTGACGGAATTCTACTGACAGAAAGAGCGTCAAGAAACAACAGGACTATAACATGCCACTGTTTCATCCTAAATGCAGGAATTGGATCGGTAAAAGACATTGTATCTAGTAAGCGTCCCTGCAGCATACAAATAAATAGAGGATAAATAGAACAATTTCAGCCAAATAATGACAATGTTTAAGACGGCTTTACAAAGGAAAAAAGAAATAGCTAAGTCAATATGCTCGCTGCTCCTACAGAGTTTCTTAGTTAGGTTGTATGGAGAGAATAACAGATTTCCATGAATTACAAAGATTTTGAGTGCAACCACTCAGTACTTCGTTCCCCCAAATTATCAATTATTATAATAATGATGAATTAACTAGACAGTCTAGACACCCCATTATACCCCCAATTGACCAAATAAAACATTCACAGTACATTTATAGTTGAAACCATCCAAACCACCATGACGGAAGAAACATTTACAATTGAATGTCTCTCAAAATACTTCACTATTTTCCCAAAAAAAATCCAAACATATACTTATATTTTCTGTAGACATTTCAAGCTCCACCAGTAGCCACATTCCACAAAACAAACTCACCAGAATGCCAGAAATAAATAAAACCCTTCAGTACATTCTAAGCATACCAGTCCTTGCTCAAGAGTTGAAACTGGTATAGGAAGCCTGAGTTCAGTCACAAGAGTGGGCAAGGCTCGAGCAAGGCAACCAGCAAGGGTATGCTTAATCTCGGCAGAGCGCCCATCTGACAGAACAATCTTGTGAGGATACTCCCTCCCATTGACCGACAAGTATTCCTCGTGGAAACTCTCTTCCTTTCCATATATATAGGCTAAAGAGGATGACGATACCCAGGAAAAGAGTGCCATAAACATTGTTGAAAAAGTCGACAACTGAACGAAGAGTCAAATTTATACAGCCAGTCAGAAATGACAGACAAACAAAACAACACTTATAAAAATTGACAGAATTACAGAAGGCCAACTTACTTGCAAGTTGAACCCATCCGGAGGACTATCATACCAAGAATCCTCAGAGTCAAACAAATCAGAACTTAAAACTCCAGGTTTAGGAGGCCACTTCAACTGCACCAGGTCTGTCTCGATAATATCAGCATTCTCTTCAGATTTAGCAGTATCCACTCCATGAGGAGGTGGTAATATTATTACGCCCGCTTCAGATACTGTATGTTAAACACAATGAGAAATGGACACGAGTCTCAAGTAACAGCACAACATTATGCCAGGGATATAAATTCAACCCTAACTTCATACCAGCATCAGATGTATCTGATTTTCCTGATGCAACAGCTTCTGCAGCTCGGATTAGAGCCTCTGCACAGGCGTCAGCAGATGAAAATCTATAAGACTCCTCCTCACCAACTTCCTCAACTGCTAAATGAGGTGTTACTAAAGCTGCTTTTTCATCTTTTAATTCTTGAAACTCTTCAAGATTTTGCCCATCAAAATCAGTCTTCTCGTCAGCCCAGGTAACATAGCGGATTGATTTCTTTGGATCCGAAGTCTTTAAAGAGGACCTCAGAACAGTAGCCCTGGTATCATCACTTTGGCCAGCACTGGAAATATCCTCTGATGCATTAACCTTGTCATCTGCTCCAGTAGCACTCGTACATTTACCAGATTTTTTGGGTTGAATGTCCTTTTTGTCAGTCAAGGAAGCAGCTGGGTTTTGCATTGGCTTGCTCTCACAATTTACACTTTTAGCACTCAACTTTCCTCTTGATTCTTTAGCCTTCACTGATGGAGCGGCTTTGGAAACGCTATACTCATCTTGAGTAATAATAGTACTTGTGAAGTTCACGTCAAAGGACATAATGTCTTGCGCATTTGGATCAGAAAGCCGATGCTTAGGCCCTGCAACATACATATATCAAGGAGATTACATGAACCAAATTGACAATAACACTAACAAATCATTCTAAAAAAGAGCAAAACTACAACCTTTTCCCTTTTTTGCACCTTTTCTATTGTTGTTTAATTGATGGGACTCCAGGTTTTTGTCACTCCGTGGCACATAGCCATCAATCGCATTTGACGGACCAATCCACTCCTCCAGAGACAAATTCCCAGCTTCTCTATCTGGCTTCTCCTGAATCTTCAACTCGGAAAACCCTAGGTCTCCGTTCTTGCCCATACCGACAGCAGTGTCCGAACTCGACTCTTCAAATAGCTTAACAATTTTGTTCAATTTCGCAGGGTTGAGAGCCGAGGATCTCTCTTCCTGCAAATTCGCAGCAAACGCTCGACTGTTGATCAAACAATTACTCGAGCAATACATGTATGTCTCTTGAAGGTCGTAGACTTTATGCTCCTTGAGTGAGATGCGGTAACGCCCCTTGTGCGGCCGCTCGGATGGCAAAGGGTTGGTGCAGTGTGGGTAGCCGCACATCTCAGCTATCGTGCGCTCAGTCACTACATCGTTGTAATCATCGCGGGATATCAATGAACCAGCAGCAGCTAATAGATGGTTTTCGTCTTTGATTCCTTCTAGAAGGAAGAGTTGAAGCTTATGAACTGCATCCTTCACTGTCAGTGCTTCATCCTTCGCCATTTTCGAAACAATCCCAAGCTCGAATGATTTTACTAAGACAAACTATTGTTAATAAACTTTTGCGGGTCGAACGAACCACGCTGAGCAACAATATCGCAAAAAATTGCACCAGACCTCAAATTGTCATCTTATATGTAGTGGATCAAACCATCCGAGAGCAGAATTGAAGTGATAGAAGACGAGTAGAAGATTTTTGAAGTTAGGGCACCTCCAACCATACTGCAAAACTCAAATCAATTTGTTCCAACAATACTGCAAAAACAAACGCGTTTTGCGTTTTGGATCAGGTTCTGAATAGTAAAAATAGAAACCAGCCTCGGCGTCTGGTTGAGCGAAGAAGAAGAAGAAAAAGAAGAAGATAGAAGGCCTGGCAGGACACAACTAGCGAAAAAGAAAATGGCCAAGACGGGGAATGAGCGGCCTTCTGGCTTCTGATTTAATTTAGGGCGTTTTTATTCACGTAGTATTTATTTTCTATTTTCGAAGTGTCTTTGTCTTAATTATTGTTGGCATGGCTGAAACACTAGTCGCTAAAACCAATCCATTAACTTTGAATTCTAGAACGTCACAAGAACTTGAAAACTTGAATAACAATATATGAACTGTTCATTTTTGTAATTTTTACATGAAATCAAATTGCCCAAAAATCTAATTCCAACTTGGGAAAAATTGAAAATGATGCGGCAATTAAAACGTTATTTTAGATTTTGTCAAGTCAGATTCGATTATGGGGCAATTTGATTTCATGGAAAAAATCATGAAAATTAAAACTTTATATATTGTCTTTCAAATTTTAAAATTCACGTGACATTCTAAAATTTAGCCAAAGTTCATGGTTTTAAACTTTTAGCGACTATTTTTTAAGTCACGCTAGCAATAAAAGGTAAATCAGCACCGATTAAGCCATGTCATCTCCAACTCAACTTCAATTGCGTCGAAATTGTTCTTTGTGCAAAAATCAGAAAAAATAAAAATTCAAGTACTGTCTTTTCAATTTTAAAAGTTTATATGACATTCTAGAATTCGGCCCAAATTATTGGTTTTAGCAGTAATTAATCCTTTATTTTATGACCTGTTTAATTCAATTTGGTGTCTCTTTTAATTTTTGGCTTTTGATTTAATTTATTTTTAACCAGCCTATAAGGGCCTAATTTTATTTATTTATTTGTATATTTGAGTTAATTGTCACTAGAAGCACGAACTTTGAGCCAATTCTGATTTGTCACATTAACTTTAAAGTTTGAAAGACAATTTTTTTGATTTTTTCCATGCCGAAAATTTCCGACCCAATCGAAAATGAGTTGGAAGCCCGAAATGCTTACATGGACAAAACATCCGACGAACTAAATAAACGACTGTTTCATAAAAACATTTTTTTTCAAAATATTTCATTTCACTCTTCTCTCTCAACTTTGCGCGACCTCTCTTTCAAACTTTGTCGCCTCCACCTCGCCGCCCCACCCATTCCGCCGCATCATCTCCACATAGAGTCTTCTCGCCACTGATGGGTCCTCCTCCGCCATACCGAAAGTTTGTTTCACCGCATCGGCGGCACCGTGCTTTATCCACTTCACCCACTGCCCGGTCTTTTGCAGGAAGGCGTCGATCTTGTCCTTCCCAGCCACCTCCATCTCCCCATTTGCATCCACCGACGAAGATGCACGCCCACCGCCGCCATTACTTAATCCTCTTCCATTCGCACCACAATTAACTGCTCCGATGATTTTCACATGTCACTTACTGAATATTTCTCTCTCTCTCTCTCTTTCTCTCTCTCTCTCTCTCTCTCTCTCTCTCTCTCTCTCTCTCTCTCTCGGAACTCACGACCTGTACATATATATTCCTCTTGATTTTGTTCATTTAATCGAACTACAAAATGAGTATTAGAGAAATTGAGATTCAATTTGATTGTGGTGAGTAGGGGATCGATGTTGGAGAAAGGGTTGTTGTTGTATTCATCCGGCTGAGTGAAAGAGACAGAGAGTGAGAGTGGCGGCGGCTCTCCGTGGTTCAAGCGAGGAAGATGGTGGTTGTCGTGCTTGATGTTTCAAGAAGCCGAGAAGAAAGAGGGAGCGACCTGCTGACCATTACTGTTTAACAGCAAAGAGTGAAAATAGAGAATTTTGAAACAGATTGTAAAGAGGGAGAAATAGAGAGTTTTGCGAGCAAAATTGTGGGAGAGGTGTAATAAGAAAGATATGGAAGGAGTTGGGGGTAGTTGTGGGGGCGGCGAATGTCGGCAACGGCCTTCAGCGAATTCTTGAGAATGGGACGATTAGATCTTGTGGCAAATCAGAATTAGCCAAAATCCATGGTTTTAGGGACAATTAACCATTTTTTTTATCTTGGGAGAAGGAGGGCATGTATTGGCAAAATTCTCAATTGGGGGCAATTATTAGGTAATTATTATTGAAATGTTGGATGATTGAAATGTTATAGTGTTAGACATTATGTTAGGTAATTATATTTGAAATGTTGGCTTTTTGAGTTTGTTAATTATATTTCAAATGTTGTCTTTTTGGGTTTGTTAATTATTTTTGGTAATAGTTCTTAGGAATTATATTATGGCGAGTTCTTCAGAGGGTAGGGGACAGTTGTTTTGTGGGCCAGAGGACCCGTCAGTATTATTTTTTCAGCGAGACCATATTTCTCGCAAAGTTTGGGCAGGGCAGGAGGTGAAACATTGCCAATGCCGTAGATA
>JAYDZE010542673.1:0-32861 GCA_034509125.1 Monilaria moniliformis
GTGTCATGATACTGGAGCTTATAAAATAAACTCTGTAACGCCAAAGGTATGCTTCCTGTGGGGTTATCATTCTCAGTTGTTGGCATGTGATATACAGCCTGGTACAACATTTTTAAGGTTAGAGTGGAAGCTCTTCATGCTTCCTTAATCATAACTCATACACAAGACAAATTAATATATCAGTTCTATATAGGTGACAGGAATACATTGTAACCTTTCTGAAGTAATGAATGTGATACAATGTTTGGAGCAGAGAATTCATATAACAAGTTGCTCCCTGGTTCTTCAGTCCAACAAAGCCCGTCTCTTTCTTTGAGTCATATGTCCAATAATCAATGACTTTACGTACAGCCACATCAGCTTCAACAATACAAGTATCATTCATTAGGTAACCCTTGTTCGGGTCATACAGCTCACTAAGAGGCATGAAAGATGTGAAACCCCAATCACTCTCCCTTTGATTGAACTGGTGCTGAGTATCTGCAGAATCCACAACAATGCTTAATTTACCACAAGAATCATAGTGTAGGTAGCTAATGCTGGAGAACATAGATAAACTCTATGTTCCATGCTTTACACAAATTAATCCTTCAAATTTGGTGGGGGTTAGAGGGGAGAAAGAGAAGCTCGAGGCATTTGACAAATTTTGTAACTAAGATCTGATTACAGCAATAGAAAGCTTAACAAGGCAAGCAGCAGAGTCAACCTATAGCATGCATACACAGTTATGCCAAGATTCATCGGCCAGCTGCCTAAAATAAACAAAAAAACAAGGCACTCCTAGGATGTACCTTTTTTCATTGTCAACTTGTTATGCATTTGATTAACTATAGCCAAGCTAAACTGAGCATATCTGTTCCACCCATATGGTAAGGTAGCAGAATCAGCCACATCCAAATACATTGACAAGTAGTCCACATTGTTTCCCTTAGGAAAAATAAGCACCCGCCTGCAGAAACCAGTGCAATTCGATTATCATACAGATCACTCTCACAGGAAAAATTCAAATGAAACCTAGCTTTGCAACTTCTATCTCATGGAATTATAAAGTATTAGTACTTTTTCCGATTAATTTCAACTAACGTAATACATTTCCATCCTACACAAACCAACCTAGGTGAAGGAAAATAAGCTAAATCACATCTTAAAGTTACCATTTATAATTCCCAACAACGAAGACATCTGAATAGAGCTTCTTCACATTCAATCTGGAAAAGTTCTCTATTGTCCACGTGAAATGTGAAGCTTGTGGCTCATCATTGGCCTGATTCTCCATGGTCCCAGGATTTTCCACTCGCGCCACTATGAAATTGACAATGCTTTCAAAACACGAGACAAATAGAACAAAACCTCAAAAACTCTGAATGCACTGAGAAAAAAAAAACTGTGACAGTCTACACTAAAGAACGCATACCATATACAGCAAAAGATAAAGTGAAAAGAAGACAGAACTTCATACACATTTGTGCATCTCTATACCAAATAACCTAAATTCTAGTAGAGCGGCAGAGGGGAGTACCTTCCATTGGCTGAGGTCCTTCGACTAAAGGCTGAGGACCTTCAACCAAATCTGAGTGTGGCACCAGCATTTCTTCATCTTCCTGTTGCTACAGTTTCACAAGCAAAAACAATAGTCAATCAAGCGTGATCCGGTGAAACCATAACACTTACTCCATGGTTGAACTTCGTACTCACTCACGCAGTTCCAATGAAGAATTTCTAATTAAAACTCGAATAAAATTAAGTTACTAAAACCTCCGTTTAGTTCGCAAAACCCTAGAGGATCAGAGTCATTCAATCCTAACAAACAGACACGCGTCCGTGGAAACAAAATAAAAACTCCGCCATATACATGAACTCGAACGAATTGTCAAAATATGCTATGCATGCATATCCACAGACACTGATGACAGGAAGTGTGATAAAAGAGCATAAACCGAAAATTTGGAAGTTGGAGAAAGTGGAGTTACATCCAACGGCTCAGGAGTCATCATCGTCATGGATTACGAGATTACAGCCGTCTGATCGCTAAATCAATGAGAAATTAATGAAATTTGGGAAGGGGAAGAGTGAGAAATTGGAGGTGAAGAGGGAGGAAGATGGCAAGTTAGAGAAGAAATAAAAGACTTCTGGGTTTTTTCCGCAGTGTTGGATTCGATGGGGATATGTTTGGGATTATAGGAAAGTAGAGGGTTAAATTAAGGATTAAGGAAATAGTGGTGAGGGCAGGAAATGATTTTACTGGAGGACAACGCTAACGAAGCTGAGAATCCATTCATATAACGCCACGTGGGCTCGAATTGCTACTTGTGCATGGGAGATGAGCGTAGGCTGAAGAGATGCACCTGATTAACCGACATTTATTTAATATTAGGGTGTATTTGGCCAAGCTTATTGTAGAGAGAGCTTATATGCTTTTGAAATTTATAAGATGTATACTTTAAAAATTTATAAGTTATGAAAAGTATTTAGATAGTTAAATTTATTAATTAGAGAGAGAATTATATGTTAGAGGGAAATAATTGTGAGTTAAAGAAAGAAAATCATAAAAAGATTAAATTGAAAGTGTATATATTAAAAATTACAAATCATGATATGGTTATATTTATAATAAAGATCGTTACTTATAAGATTATGAAAAATATTTAAAATTGTGAAATTTATTTTTGGAAAAGCTTATTTTTACAACTTTTAAATTGTTTAAAAACTTATTTTGTCAATCACTTTTTCACGAGCTTATAAAGCTCAGTCAAACACCCTCTAATTTTCATTTTATTTTCCTTTCCTCCCTTTTGCAAGGAGAAATTAGTCATACTTATCGCATATGGTCGGAGATTAGTCATACTTACAGTGCGATTTCTGATTTCGATGCATTTCAGCATAATATTTATATTATCAAAAAGAAAAAAAAAAGAAAAAAAAATCATGTATAACAAAATGTACTAGTTTGATTCTTTGGATAATCATACAATATTAATCTCACAATATATCATTAGTTGTTTCATGTTCAGTTTTAACATTTCTTGTTGTTGCAATGGATATATCTTGAACTTGATTTTATTAAGCTAGTCGATCAACTAGAGTTACATATGGGGGAGGGGGATTGGGTGTACCTCTTCGGTGATAGAAGTGATATTCAATGTACATGCAAGAACAAATATGGTAAGTCTTAAATGCTTGAAAATATTAGAATAGAAGGTGATATTGGGATAAATACGGTAAGCTCTAAACGTTAGTATATAGCTGACAAATTCACAGTTATAGTTTTAGCTTTCAACTATACCAAATTAATTTAATTTAAATGAGTCCAGCTACTATATGTTATTTAATTCAATACAATCTCGTATGCACGTGACAAAATTCTTGCACCATTCTGCTCTATGCATCATACATATCACAGATCAAACCACATATTGATTATGTATAATTGGTAACTAATCACAAACCATGACCGCCGGGGAAGTTTCTTCTGCATGTTTGACAGGTCTGGTGGCGAGGGTTCCCAGTAACGAGATTAATTGTTTCAAGTCATTGTAAATCGTGTAACTTTTTATTCTAATATTCTCAATAGTAATCTCCGGTTTCAATTTGAAATTTTATCGCGATTGCGGAGATGAGTGCGGCGGCGGCTCAGAAGCGGATGGAGGTGTTGGTGCCGGTGGATGAGATGTAGGGGAGTTTGTACGCGCTGAGGTGGGCGCCGGAGCAGGACCAAGCCGCCGTGACGTTAGTTAATGTGCAGCCAATTTTCCAGCCCTTCACCTATCCCGCTGGTCCTGGTAATTAATTAATAAATTACTGTCTTAACTTTGTATTTTAACTTATAAATTACACAATACTTGAAATACTATATAGTTGTGTACGCAACTCCAGCAGTGATTGATTCTGTGAAGAAAGCGCAAGAGCAGAACGCTGCCACTATACTCGCTCGAGCCAAAGAGAATAAGGTGGTTAATTCTTAATTGATTGAGTTATGATAAATTATCTAAAGGATTGTGGCACGTTTTACATGTGTTCCAGATAAAGGCTGATCTGTGAAGCAGCAGAAGAACTGCACGTTGATCTCGTGGTGGCCTTGGCCCCGATCTGGCTACTTACAGACTCAAGTCTAACGAAGGACATTGGTTAGCAACTATTATGTCCGGTGAAGCCTCCTCCCAAACTAGCTCATGACTGAAAGTGGATATAGTCTCCATCAATCTGTCACTAATATTTTCCATTTTCAGCTCGTGTTTATGTAAGTTGGAATCGTCTTTTCATAAATTTAAGTATTATGGTGTAGCTAGCATGATAAACCAGGTTGTACCACCAAACCCCAGAATAATGAACTCCATTAATAGAAGTTGCAATTAGAGGAGAAGATAAGTAGCCGACTCTAAACTACGTCGTAGGCCGCCTCCTGTATGAAGTTGTCTTTGATGTCTAGTTTGGACCAATAATAGCCATCTGATTAAGACATTATATACAAATTTGAGATGGTCCTCGCTGTACTAATTCAATGCAAATTAACCAAATTATAAATATGTGACAAGCTGTGATCAGCCAAATTTCATTTCTAGTTCAGAAACCGCCTTTGATGGAGTTGATCTCTTTTCTTCTCAAGTCCAGTCTAGTTTTTGGAGGTAATAGTTATATATTCGGGTTTTTGTGTGTGTCTGTGTGTTGAGAGTCAAATCGGAACATTTCTTTTTTGATGTGTTATACTTATATATATTTGTCTCTGCGACTGTTATTTAATTTAAAGAGAAGGGCAAAATCATGCATCTAGAACTCAACCTTTCAGTTTACCACTTTAATATTTTTTCCCTTTCTTCATTAAACTTGTTTCCTTTTCCATTTTCCACTTTAAAAATTCATATTCTTTTTCGATGGTTAAACTCTAGACGCGACGTTGAATTTGATATTGAAATGGAAATTAAAATTATTTAATTTGCAGGTTGCTGGATCATAATTATTTGGCGGCTAAGATTAATTAGATGGTAAATTGATTTATAGGGTAATTTGGAGGAGGGAAGAGGACTAAGAAATCTCGGTCAACGTTACTATAAACAAACCGACACTGGTGGAGGAGGTCTCGGGTACGATAGCTCTTCCAAATACAATCCCATTATTTTCATTTAATTTGTCGATAATCCTCTGCTTTTTCTTTCTTTCTTTGTAAAATAGCAACTGGTAAACAAATTCTCGATCTTTAGCATAAAAATAAAGGAATAATTGACATTTAAATCATAACTTTTTGTTGATTTATAGTCAATTTCATAACTTCTAAAACTCGAACATAAAATCATATCTTTTGACATTTTCTCAATTATCCCACACATCAGAATTCTAGTGAAATTGGTGGTGATGTGCCAGCCGGAATTTCCGACGTGGACAAAACGTCCATTCTTCAAAACGATGTCGTTGAGATAGTTGTCATTTAAATTACAACTTTTCATTGAATTTCGGCCGACACGTCACCACCAATTTCACCGAAATTTGATCTGTGGGATAATTGAGAAAATGTCAAAAGTCATGATTTTATGTTCCAGTTTCAAAAGTTATGGGATTAACTATAAGTCAACGAAAATTTATAATTTAAATGACAATTATCCCAAAAATAAACTAGTTTTATAAGCATATGCGCGCTAAACCTTTTCCAGCATATAAATCAATTTGATCAAATTGACAAAATCCAACTAGTGCATAAAGTTCAAAGACAACAAAGTAGATACGAAAGCACGCCACTTAAGAATTACAAAGGAAAAAAAAAACTTGAAAAGAAACGAAAAATAAGCTTGAAAATAGTAGCAAAATTTATGAATATTATAAAGGATACTTGTTTTATAATATTTGATCACTACTATATCATATATTTAATTTAAAGATAATATTGTAATATGATATGCTATATTCATATGATATTATAATAGAAACAAGAGCGGACGTAGAAAGAGGGGTAGAAACAGGGATGGACGTAGAAAGAGGGGTAGAAACAGGGATGGACGTAGAAAGAAGGGCTCTATTATTTTGTTTTTTTATGATTAAATATATTTATATTAAAAAATAAATATAAAGTTGGTAGAGGAATGAAACACAAAGTCACAAAATTAGTGTGGAAAAAGGTTGACAATAATGTTCTGTAGGTCATAATTTAATTGAAAGATATTTTAATCCCTTTTATTACTTTTTATAAGTTATAACACTTTCTGAAGAAGCAAAACGAATTGTGAATTTATAAAGTTAATTTTGAAAAATGGGTTTGACTTTTCCTTTCTTCTTCGTCGGCCCACCTTTCTCTCAGAAATCGCTTCGTCGGACATTTCTTTTTTCCCTTTCCTATGTAATTTTAGTCCATTTTCATCTTCCAACCTCTGACGATTTGATCTTCAGGGACATCGATACGGTAAAACTGAAGATAATTTCTGTCAATTTCGACAATATTTGAAGTAAAAAAAGAAAAAGAAAAAGTTTTGGTAGGGGCTTAAGCTCCTCATCTCTTCTTAATGTGTCTACCACCTATAATATCTTTTATTTGATGGATCAAAATATTTTTGATTCTTCAAATTAAATTGTGATAAAATTTATCTATGTTTGACATAGTACAATATGTTTACTACACTTTCAAAAAATATAATATAGATTTTAAAGTTCATCAAAAAATAAAGGCAAAATTCAAAAAGTCTAAAACACATATAAAGATTTAATAAGATTTTAAAAAAAATATTCACCTCAACCTCAAAACATCCTAGTCTACAAATTTATGTAATATTATTTTTCTATATAGAAATATTTATAAGTCTATCAATCTATTATGTTCTAAGAAGATCATCCTTTCAAAAAATAGTATACTCAGAAGTTTCAACAAATTGAAATGACCAAAGTGCCCCTCACAATTCAATGTCTCCATTATTATTTTATTTTAAAATACCCGTAACTTCTCCACCTTATGTAACGTCATACTTATTGTCTATAGTATGCATATTTTAGGAGCGATTTTGGCAACATGTTGCAAATATAATGTGAGCTAATTATCGGTGCCTGCGCTTACCAATTTATATGATCGTAGCGGTCGAATAATAAAGATGCACATCTCATCCTACAATCGGTTTCAGGGGTAGAATGGTAAAACTGCATGAAATCGACAACCCTTCTTTCAGTTGACTCTTAAGAGATGATGTCAAATAGTTGACTTTTGGAAGCCATTCACCATTTTTAAAATTGTCGTTTGATATATTTTTAAGCAGGTTTTGGAAGCCAAATTAGAGGAGAAAGAAATCTAATAATTTTCTTTTTCTGAAAATGGGATTTTCTTCTTTCAGAGTGTTCAAGACTACCATACTTGCTGTTTATAAAGGTCTCACCATGTTAGGAGGGATGTCACATTGCATATATCATTGAACTAAGTCACACCACGCTAATCAATCATCGAGACTATTTCTGTTTTATTTGAAAGCATCGACCTATTTCATTTAATCAGACAAATAAAAATATTTTATTACACAAGTCTAGTCCTCTTAATATTTTACTATTAAGTTCATCTTTTACATCAAAAATACATGCCTAAATATATTATTAATTTACAAACTTGATAGTTCCATTTCCACACCTCCGTTTTCGATTGAACTACGTCGCTTTCAGGCTTACGTGTACGTTTTCCCTAAAATCCACGCATTAATTATAATATTGACTGTAATAATATCTTCAAAGATTTGCAAATTTGATTATTTAGTAGAATAATCTTATATTGTTGTTCCTCATGGTTGGTCAGTCTTGATTGAGTTTATACAAAAACTTAAATTACCCGTATTAAATATATATTTATAATCTTTAAATTGTCAAGATCTCTTTCAAAATGAAATTAATTACTCGATTATACAATTACCATCTAACAAAAGAATCTTGTTTACTTTTCGAAATCCCAATAGAAAAAGAAAGAAAATTATACCAAATACTTTGAAACAAATTTAAATTAGCAGCCAAACACCAACCTATGGTTCGAACTAGCAGAAAAGGTGAATATCAAATTGGCATTCTTTTTTATCAGCCAAACCTGCATTAATATTCCATACACTCACTATATATATACTATTCTCTTCTTTCATCATCTAAAATATTCCTTCTCAAAAGCCCTCTCTACTTCAGGGCATGGCGGCCTCCGCCGCTAGCTTCCCATCTCCGCTGCCGCTGTCGTTCCGCCGCCTGCAGATGGATTCACTCCAAGGCCTATTCTTTCTGCTCATAACCAGCTCGGTTGTCTTCTTTTTATACTCATTTTCTAGCATAAAACTTGACATTCATCACCAAGAAGGCCTAGTTCACCCTCCTAAAGCTATCCTACCTCTTCAACAACCGCAGCAGGTTGTGCACAACCACCCTTTCATCTCTCAAGAATCACTTAATCTGCAAGTGGACGTTGTTCTGCCGGAGAAGGAAGTCGTTGCGACGTTGAACGGCAACCGTGAAACACCATTGTCGACGGGAGAAAGGAATCATGAATCAGTTGGTAAGAATTAATTAATTGAATATTAATTCATGTTGACCTTAATTTCTAATTGCTTAGGACACATATATGTAGCTTGCTTTAGTATTTTCCAAGTAAAATTAATTAATATGTGTCATTGATGATGATCATCTGAGAAATTCTTGAACGTTTTTCTTAATCTTAATAGTGGCCTTTGACGAGTCTTGATCATTGCTACAAGTTGGAATAGGCAACTTAAATTTATGTCGTTTTTTGATTCCTCTTTGAATTTTCATCTTTCATTTTGCTACATAACATAACATTCACCATGTACGTCAAAATTAGGCTGCGGCTGGTGTGGTCAAGACATGCATTATATATACACGTAACAATTATTTTACATACTTTATATTATTAAATTAAGACCATACCCACTTAGTATATATAATATTGTGCACTTATATATATATACACCACAATTTGGTTCACAAAATTGTAACATTTCATTTTGTGCATATGCAATGCTAGTCATATTTGAAACACCAGATATAACAATATTTCACAATATATCCAGGATTACATAATGATGACGAAAACGACGACGCATTCCACGATAGGACCATATTCAAAGAAGACTACACACAAATGAACAAGAGCTTGAAGATATACGCATACCCACACAGCAAGAATGACCCCTTCGCAAACGTGCTGCTGCCGGTTGATTCCGAGCCAGGCGGCAACTACGCAAGCGAGAGCTATTTCAAGAAAGCCCTCTTCAAAAGCCATTTCCTCACGAATGACCCTTCGGAAGCAGACCTCTTCTACCTCCCCTTCTCCATCGCGAGCCTCAGGCACGATAAGAGAGTCGGCGTTGGTGGGATTCAAACCTACGTCAAGAACTACGTTCGAGACATTAGTCGAACCTACCCTTTCTGGAACCGGACAGGCGGCGCAGATCATTTCTACATCGCCTGCCATTCCGTGGGGCGGACCGCTATGGACAAAGCGGTCCAAGTTAAACTCAACGCGATTCAAGTGGTGTGCTCGTCGAGCTACTTCTTGCCCGGCTACGTCTCCCACAAAGATGCATCGATACCGCAAATTTGGCCGAGGAAAGGCCGGCGACCAACGCGCCCACCATCACAGAGGTACAGTTGCTATTTTCTTAAGGGCTAATAGTAGAGCTTTGACGTTTTTTTTATTTTTTATTTAGAGATATTATCAGTTAACTTTAATAAATTTTTAAAATCTTAAATATTAAATTTTATAAATTTATTTAATTTTGTCCAACATAAAATTTTTGAATCAATATGATTAGGTGGCTCACTCATAAAACATGTTTCTTGCGTCATAGCTTTATTCTGTGGACACCCCAATTCTTGAAACATGTTTTACGAGTAAACCTAGTAAGTATAGGATTCGATAACTTTTGTTATAGAAAAACAAGATATTTAAAAAATCATGAACGTTGAACTTACCTTAACTTTGAACTTTACTAATTTGATTAATTTTATCCCATGTTAGACATCTGACTAGACTAATCCACCCACAAAAAGGTTTTTCAGGCTGTAGCTTCGTTCATTTAACATCCCAATTTGAAAAACATTCTTTTAACAAGTGAGTCTAGTTAGATGTATGATCCCGTAACTTTTGGTGCAGAAGAACATTACATTTGAAAAAATAAATTAAAATTAAGATCATAATTCAAAAAATGCCAAAATGGAGATCACAAAATACTATTAAAACCTTTCTCCACGTACTATTAGTTCCACTGTCTTCAATTATCCACATGCTTCAACTTCTGATTCAATTACTACAACCTCTGCAGGCAGAATCTTGCCTTCTACGCTGGAGCAATGAACTCGAGGGTTCGAGAGTATCTGGTGAGGACGTGGGGGAACGATTCCGAGATCTCCGTCCACCGCGCCCGCCTCAAGACGCCCTACTCGGAGTCGCTCTTGAGGAGCAAGTTCTGCATCCATGCTAAAGGATTTGAAGTGAACACAGCTCGAATAGGGGATGCTTTGTATTATGGGTGTGTGCCTGTAGTTTTAGCAGATCACTATGATCTTCCATATGCAGACATCTTGAATTGGGAGAGTTTCTCGGTTGTTTTGTCGGCTTCGGACATTCCGATCATGAAGAAGGTGCTTTTAGAAATGGTTAGATCAGGTGAGTATTTGAGGTTGCAAGGGAACGTTGTGAGGGTGCAGAAGCATTTTCAGTGGCATAGTGTGCCGGTTGATTATGATGCGTTTTATATGGTTATGTATGAGTTGTGGCTTCGGAGAAGTCATGTAAAGATTAGCATTTGAGTGATTTGTTTGTCTGGTTAGTTTGTACAGTTGTAGAATGTATGTGCATCTGGTCCATTTTTTAATTAATAATTATTAATAATTGAAGCTTAATTATAAAAATTAATTATGTATGCTAATTGGATTTATGAACCCAAAATACTAATTGTAAATTATTAAGTTGAAACACAAGATGTTGAAAGTGAAGAAGAAGAGAAAAGAAAAACTACACTAAAACATAGAACGAGACGTTGAAAGTGAAATTTTGATAATTTAACATAATCGAGTAATCATTGAAGAGAGTTACCCGATTAATCAAGGTTGATTGATAGGATCTCACTAGGTAAAGAGATGAATGAAACATCTAGTATTTTCCTATATATATAACTATAATGGAAGTAATCAAATTAATAATTTTCTTATACTTCTATACATTTTTCCAAGCAATTTAGATCTTTAAGTTACCCAAATCATTGACCAGTGTAAATGTGGTAAAAATCTGTCGACAGATTCGAGAATCTGCCTGATCGAGCCAACAAAGGATATATACTAAATTAGAGGAATCAGTCGTTTCATCTATACTCGGTAAGTATCTTCTTCTTCTTCTTCAATTTGCAGTTTTGCGACCTAAAACTTTTAAAACTCCGTCAAAAGTTGTCAATTTTGGACTGTTTGTTGGTTGTAAATTGTTAATATCAATAAGTTGCATCCAAAATTGCCATTCTTGTGAGAAAAAAGAAAAGTCAAAACTTGGTTCATTATGTATCCAAATTAACAATTTCCAATCTTGTTTCTCTTTCACTATACATCTATTTTGTATAGGGGTTTCACCATACATCTTGCTACAAATATGATATTCGCAAAGTCAAGATTGTTATAGTCTCTTTGGATATATCAAAATGATATCACTTCTTGTATGTAACAGAGAATCATATAATTCAAATTAACTGTTACTCCCATCTCAAAAAAAAAAAACCTAAATTTAATAGTAATTTGTTTGCAAAACATATAATTATTTTAGATATATTAAATTAAATTAAACTACACGATATAGTTAGTAAGGTATAAAGTATAAATCATGCATTGTGTTTGTGTCCTCACTCATTTAATGCTCCAACTTCCAATTCCAGAGTTTGTGCGCATAATCATCGTCAACACCACCACCACCACCACCTCCTCTATCAATGGCGGCCGCGTCTTCACTCTATGTGCTCCACAATCTCCTCACGCGCCGCGGCGACTCGGCCCATCACGGCCTACCGCTCAAATCCTTCTTCTTTTACATGCCCACAACCTTAGCTCTCGCCACCTCTCTCCTCATTCTGCTCTACATCTCCTCCACTTCTAATCTCTTCTTCATTCACCCCCACCTCGGTCACCGCTTCCCCTTAAGTCACCCTAAAATTGGGGCTTCGCTTAATTTTTCCCAATTCCCTCCTCTTAAATTTGCCGATTTTACTGAAATTCATAGAAGAGATGGAGGTATTCGAGAAGCTGAGGATCGGAGTAATTTCAGACTCGAAATAGGGCTTCATGGTTAGTGAAAATTGCCTAGCTGATGGCTATATATTTTTATATATGCTTAATTCTTGAGTTTGCTCGATTGAATTTTAGTCCTCTGCTGTGAGTTTGGTGATAATATAATTTGATCGATAATTGTCGAAGTTACGAAAATAGAAGGTGTAACGATATTGGAAATTGATGATGTCATATGTATAGGTATCTCTTAGTTTTTGGGAACATTTCTCATTCCATTCTGCATATGGAAGAAAGTTTCCATTTTTCGTATAATTTTTCCTTGAAAATTCTCTTTCAAGAATTTTCATTTGCTTATGACTTTAATGGTCATGTGTGTTTAATCGTGTGATTAGAGGAGAATTGGTAATTAGATATATATTATTAGGATGGCTTGAGATGAGGCCACAAAATGGAATAGTGGATTTTTTTTTTTTTGAGGGTATGTTGTTAAAAATCCTATTTTTGGATGGTGACATTCTAAATCTGATGCATTTAACGCGAATTCATTGAAAATTATACCTTTCAATGGTGCTGATTCTTGTACTTCTCCAAAGCTTATTGCATTTACATTTGAACTCATAAATGATTGGTTATAGGTAATGACAGAGAGCTATTCCATGACAGAGATGTCTTCCTTGCAAACTACAAGGAGATGAACACAAGCTTAAAAATTTATATATATCCACACAGAAAAGATGATCCATTTGCTAACGTGCTCTTGCCCGTGGATTCTGAGCCTGGTGGTAACTACGCCAGCGAAAGCTACTTCAAGAAGGTTCTTGTGAGTAGTCATTTCGTTACAGAGGATCCATCTGAGGCAGATTTGTTCTTTTTACCCTTTTCCATTGCAAGGTTGAGGCACGACCCGCGTGTGGGTATTAATGGAATTCAAGATTTTATCAGAGATTATGTTTTCAACATTAGTCATGAGTATTCTTATTGGAACCATAGTGGAGGTGCGGATCATTTTTATGTTGCTTGCCACTCGATTGGTCGTGCTGCCATGGAGAAAGCCGAAGCAGTCAAGTTTAATGCTGTCCAGATTGTGTGCTCGTCGAGCTACTATGTATTTTCCTATGTCACTCACAAAGATGCCTCGCTGCCTCAAATTTGGCCTAGGCAAGGCGATCCCCCAAATCTTGCACGTGAAAGGTGTGATGCTCTTTAAATACATAGCATTTACTTGCATTGAACTATTCGAGTTAATCAGCTCATGAATGATGAATGTATATGTTTTATGGCCCTTTTCAACATAAGTTTTACATGTGTAGGAGCTATGAAATTTCATCAACAGATAGTTTGACATTTATGAGAAATGATCTGATTGCATTCCATCTACAGCCTATTTGATATGCTCGAGATCTTCACAGCCTTATCTCGGATAATTTCAGGTCAAAACTGGCCTTTTTCGCTGGATCAATAAACTCGCCAGTGCGTGAAAAGCTGCTTCAAGTGTGGCAAAATGATTCCGAAATATCAGTCCACTTTGGCCACCTCAACACGTCCTACTCTGACGAGCTTCTAAGAAGCAAATTTTGCCTTCACGTGAAAGGATTTGAGGTCAACACAGCGCGTATTGGTGATGCACTATACTACGGTTGTGTCCCTATAATAATTGCCAATCACTATGATCTCCCTTTTCAGGATATACTAAACTGGAGAAGCTTCTCAGTCATCGTTGCAACGTTAGATATCCCTCTTCTGAAGAAAATCCTTAAAGCAATAAGCATAGAGGAGTATTTGATTTTACAAAACAATGTGTTGAAGGTAAGGAAACAATTTCAGTGGAACCTTTCTCCTGTTGATTATGATGCTTTTTACTTGGTTATGTATGAATTATGGCTTCGGCGAAGTTCTTTAAGAGTTAAATCTTAGTTTTTTATTTTACTTTTTGTAGTTGTAGATAAATGTGTACGTGTACTATAGAATCTCTCATTGAATTTTTCTCAAGTAGAGTACTTATTAATAAAAAGTTTTATGCTATTGCATGTATAGCTTTTCAATTTACCATTAACAAAGGAAAATTCAGAATTAGGAGGCTATAATGAGTTTCTGCTTATAGAATAGAAGTGTTTATGAATGGATCGGATTAATCCTTGTAGCTTGTTGGAATCTCATCGAGTTCTAAAATTTGTACCCAATAATTTGATTTAAGGTGCTTTTATTGGATGCTCGTTACCCAATAATTCTATATAAGGCCATTACTTGTTTTGATAAATTATTGGTTGCTCATTAATGGTAATATTGGACCATGACGTTGTTAACTGCCAGATTCTATATTAGGCAATTACTTGTTTTATAAATTATTATAATTCTCCCCAGATCTTCTTTGACATTATGGCAAAAGTTCTCGTTAATTAGTTTTAATCATTGATTAATAAATAAAAAATAATCAGTGGTTGATTAGAGTTTATTAGTTCCTGATTTATTATCATAAATAAAATTTAATGAATGTGCCCTGACATAATTTCTTCCACACTGATAAGAAATTGATATGATTTTTCTTTTTCTCAATCTCATAAATTACTTGGTTATAATACAAGAGAGCTAACAACTAACAGTAATCTGACATGGTTGATTACAAGACGGCGTGCAGACTAAAAGGCACGAAGAAAAAGAATATTGATGTTAGAAGAACTTAGGGCAGAAGCAGACATACTACTACAAAATTTGCTTTGCCTTCTTCCTACACTGTGTATTCACTCTAGGCTAGAGGAGCTATGCACCCTTCTTGATCCAAAAGGGCTTGAGCATGCTAACGAGGATGATCGCCACCACCATCAAAAAAATCAATATGGCGATGCACGTCCACTTTCTAGAGCTCTTCTGCAGACTCTTGGCCCTCTGCAGGGCCGTATTGCCTGACTGCACGTGGTCTACAGAAAAATTAACCTGCCGAATCCCAACGATGAGGATGACATTATGTGATCTGCTATGTCTGATGAGGAAACCTTAGAAGTTGGATTCGGTACCTGTGATTCTATGTTGTTGAGCATGTCCCCTTGAGCCTCCACAAGTACTGCCATATCCAAGAATATCTGTGAACAAGCTTTATATAATCATGAGAGAGAGAGAGAGAGATGAATCTGCAATTAACACTAGGAAATGATTGATCTATTATACCTGATGCAAATCCATAAGCTTTTTCTCTATATCTTTAACTGCATCTTGCCGTTCTTGAATTTCTGCTAGAGTGTCCACTATCTGAAATGAGAACAAAAGCAAAGCTGAATGTAGAACAAAGCTTAGCTAAATGAGCAAGTGAACATCCATCATCCAAAGTATACCTGGCCTCGGCCATGTTCGCAGATGGCTTTTTGAAAGATCTGCTCACTGTCCCCTGTCTCTATTAATTTATCAATTATCTGAAAAAACATTTGGTTTTCTAAGTTGGAGAGTATGTAGAGAAAAATATAAAGTTTTTAAAAAACTGTAAAGAACAAGTACCTCGTCGCTAGGTCTTGTGCCGGTGACTAGGAAAACACATGAAATAAGAAACCGTTAAGATGGTGTGAAGAGCGAGAGAGAAGTGGTGTTGTAAAAGTAAGCAGAAGTGTTATCTATCACCTGTGAATACTCGTCTCTCAACAACTTCGCGATGCTCTTGGTGAATATTCTCCTTCAAAATCTACACAAGTGCTTTTCAAGAGATGTATAAGAGAAGAAAGCAAATTGGGAGGAATCAAAACCACTTCCATTTCTTAGCATTAGACCTGAAATTCAAGCATCCTATCTTTGAACTTCTTCTTCAAAGCCCTGTATGCAGCATTATAAGATGGGATATCATCAAAGAGCATGCTTGTCAATGATTCAATTTTTCACATGATAATCTTAGAGGTGGTTATAAGAGAGAAAGTTCGATTTTACACTGTTGTGACTGTTCGTGTTCTGTCTACTCCTGATCCTTGTCCACATCCAGGCCTTTTTCTAGTGGCTAAGTTCTGGTCAAGAGCAGACAAAAATGTCTTTGTGAGAGGAATCTGAATGCTCTAATATGACATGCAATATATTAACTGCCTCACATCTTTGTCAAGCTCCTCGATTTTTGATTTAATAAAACGGGCAATTCTTCCAACTTCATCAACATCCTTTGCCATCCGATGCTTGATAGCTGCAGAGGGCATAGAATGAATGAGATAATCATGGTTGACACAAGGCAAATCGCCTTGACGAAATGAATATAATACCTTTCATATCCGAAGCCTTTGTGACAACCTTTGATTCTTCATGAGCATCCTGCAGTAAATTGATACAGAGCAAAACAACAGGGCAAACAATCCTTTCTTGATCAAATAATTCCAAACAGATGTACTACAAGATCCTCAGTTGAAAGGGAAAGAAGCTCCCAGAAAACACTTAAGTGATAAACAACACATGTTCATCTAAAATACAGAAATTTTCATACCTGAAGCTTTTTCAGCAGTGTAGAGAGCTTTTCATATGGTTCGTCAATCTCTTTAACCTAGAACATGCAGATTATGAGGCATTACTTATTCATTGAATTGTAATACCTCGATAATCGCCACATTTTATGCTATGATTAATTAACCTTTTCAAAGAAGAATTTCAACCCTAATTCTCCCGATCTCTGAGGCCCCTTTTCAATGTCATCCTGTCTCTTTGACTGACCCCGAGGGAGCGAAAGAGAATCCTGCACAAATTCAAACACACCATAAACATAAGTTGAAAACATTTTCATTTATTTTCGCTACAAATTTTTAGCCGCTGAAAAAGCTGCATTTGCATCCAAGAGTCTCCAAAACTATGCAAATGATGTTCCCAAAAACATCAAATTCAAAATAGAAAACAAAATTGAAGAAGAAATTTACCCAAAGGTCGTTCATCTTGGAAGCTCGGGGCAGCTTCCGATAGACTAGATTGAGGAAGAGATTTTTTCCTTGGAGAGAAGATTACAATCTCCTCTCTCTCTCTCTTCCTCTTCTGTCTCTCTCTATCTCTGTTCTCTTCTTTATATATGGAAATATATATGCACGAACCTTCATTTACAAATAAAGGGAGAGGGAGGAGAGAGGAGATTTGAACGCCTGTCTATTTCGTTGGTTTGATTTCTCAAACCTCTTCACTCAATATTTTCTGCTCATCAACTTCTCCATGCAAATAATATTTTGTATTCTACTGAATATATATATATTTAGAATACGATCTATAATTCACAATCTATGTATAATTATAATATACACTATGTAATACCTTAACATAGTTTTTATCTCATTACGTCTTAGTATAGTTACTGTAAATGTCAATATTTTAGTAAGAGTGCCGCAAAAATGTGATCCCCTTAATATAGTTACTTTTGTTTTTATAGTTTACTCTTTTGGAAATATCAATGAGAACTTTTATTATATACGACGGAGGAAAAATTACGCAACTAATGTGAGTGGGATATTCAATCTAGCAAACTAGACCGCATAATAATTTTGAGGGCTATGTTTAATTAATAATGATAAGATTATAAGATATATAATAATATTATTAATAATTTGGGGCTTAGGTTTCTTTATAATTTAAGTATTTCGTGGCACGAACTCAGATAACAATTAATTGTTTTGCTAGGATTACAATGTTTAATTTATTTATCACCTATTATGTTTATAATGCAAATGACAAATAAATATGTAAATATAAAAAATGATGTATGCGTTAGATTAGAGATGTTACAATTCTTATTCAATGTCGATTTTTTTTAGTTTTTATACTAATAGTATTTAATCGTGTCTAAATTTAAATATATATTCTAAAATTTCTCTAATTAAATATTATACGTTCTATAAATATGAGTAATTTTCCTTATTGTCTATAGAGAGACCATGAGGGAACTTAGGTTTCTTTATAATGTAAGTGTTCCGTGGCATGAAATCAGATGAGGATAAATTATATTGCTATATAGCTTTACAGTGTTTAATTTATTTATCACTCAATATATCTATAATGCAAATGACAAAAAAATAAGCAATATGCAAAATGATGCATGTATTAGGTTAGGGATGTTATGATTCTTATCCAATGTCATTTGTTAATTTTTGTACTAATAGTATGTCATCGTGTCTGAATTTAAATATATATTATAAAATTCCTCCCATTAAATATTATATGTTCTATAAATATGGGCAATTTAATAATTAATTATTAGAGAGATCATGTATCACTCATTAGTTTTATCGTTTGCTTTCAGTTTGATTAGTCCATTAAGCTAGCCCAAAATCTGAATGTTTAGGATTAAAGTTGTAAATTTCTAATATGATAAAATATTACATCGATTAGCCCGCGACCCAAATAGAATTTACCTGAAACCTAATACACCGACTCAACTAACACCTTCAACCGAAAATGATTTCAAGAAGGTTGTCTACCTGTTGGAAACTGAATCGGGGCCAACACTATCTATATTACGTTATGAACTACTTTTGCAGTTGTACTTTTTTATTAATTAATCATAAATTTCTTTGTAGTGCTTTGAAGAACACTAATATTATTGTTGGATAAGAGAGAATTTTACAAAATCACCCAATATATATAATCAAATTCTTATTCAACACGAGGGCTTTTCAGTAAATTGCGAAAGAAGCTTAGCTTGTCGTATTAAAAGCTTCGTCTGCCCTGAATGTCACTGCACAAACATAGTCAACATATTTTACTTTTGAATTAATTAATCATATATCTATGTTAATCTATCTTATTTATCTATTGAACTAAAAGAAAAGTATTTGACTGGTGCTTACGCATTAAAGTCAAAATCTTTTCTTTTTCTTCTTCTTTCACTTAGACTGGTGCCGACTTCAAAGTCAAATATTATATTGGAAAATATTTGCCGAAATATTATACTTCCTCCATCTATGATATAATGTTTCATTTAGAGTGGGGCAGAATTTACCAAAAATAATAAAAGTGAATTGAGATATTTTATTATAGACGTCCATTTTTGGCAAATAATACATTTTATGAAGGGAATACCTAATAAAATACATTAAATAAATTCTTAGTTTGGATAAGATTTAATATAATATGATATTAATTTGTAGAATCTAGATGGATATAGAAGTGTCAAGTGTGTTGGCTAGACCGTAGAGTCCCAGCTGTAAATAGCTCTTAATTTCGATTTTTTTGCTTCGCCTAAAAACCGTGTCGTCATCCCGTGTTAGCTTTTCTAACACGGATCGGTCGACCCAGCTCGATAAAATCAGCTATAAAAAGTGGCTTCTAATCTTTCAATATCTACGCTTTTATTGGGAAGGAATTCTCTTGTGGACTTGTGATTGAATTTTTCCGAGGTAGTTTTATGGCTTTCATTTATTCTGCATCTAATCCGCGCCTAATTTTATGCCATGAATCTTTCTGCATTGCGATTGCCAGTGCTTTAATTTCCATTTTGTTTGAATGTTTGTGTGTTGTTTGAATATCTAGATTGTTCTGCTTTCTACCTGTTCATTTTTACGATCTTGTTTGAGAAGGTGAGAAGTTTTGGTATTGTTGCATATATTTTGGGGATTTATCGGCTTTGATGTTTAGGATCTGATTAACCCTTAATAGTGGCTAAGGAGATTATAGGTTAGAAAGGTTTTTTCCCCCCTACTTTTTTAGGGATTTGAACGAAATAAAATAGTGCGGAGTATCTGTTTTTCATGTTATCTGTACCTTTGTATACTCTTCTTTTGTTTAATAGCTATATTTAATTGTTATGGTGTTTGCAGTGATCAAGTTATTTATGCCTTTATATACCCTTTACATTCCTTGAGATACTTTTTTGTTCAATGTGTGTATATATAATATTAAAACATTTTTGAGGGAATAGGATCTGTGATTTGTTGGTTTTTCTTTCTTCGTTTTAGTATTGATCATAATTCGCTTTAGTTGTCATAAATATTGTTATTTCGTTTTAAAACACTTTTTCTCAGGTAATTGTTCTGAAATTACTGTGATCTTTGTGGTTATGATTTTGAATTTGGTGCTTTCTCTGTCTTCAGATACATATAAAAAAGAAAGAGAGATTAACTGATCGGAGTAATGGGGGGCGGATCTGAAACTTTTCATATCGAAGAGGAGAAGCTGGAGAAGGAAAAGCTTCATTTTAAGGCTGAGAGCAAAATTAAAAAGCCTGGTGAAGCAGAAAAAAAGACTAAGGTGGAAGTTGAAGTCGAAGCGAAATCTGTGGTGGCAGACAAGCCAAAACATGAAGACAAGAAAGATGAAGCAAAAGCAAGTAAGATGGAGAAGAGTGACGTGGAAGGAGAGCATGTAAAGGAAAAGAAAGAAAACAAGGAGGAGGAGAAGAAGAAAAACGAGGAGAAGAAAGATGAGAAGGATAAAGAGAAGAAGAAGAAGAAAGAAAAGAAATCTGGAGAAGAATCCAGTGAGGAAATGGAGAAAGAGAAAAGTGAAGTAGAAGAAGGTAAGGAGGGGAAGAAAAAGAAGAAAGATAAAGACAAGAAACACAAGAAGGACAAAGTTGAAGAGAAAAAGAAGGAAGAATCCAGTGAGGAAATGGAGAAAGAGAAAAGTGAAGTAGAAGAAGGTGAGGAGGGGAAGAAAAAGAAGAAAGATAAAGACAAGAAGGACAAAGAGGACAAAGTTGAAGAGAAAAAGAAGGATAAGGAACTGAAGAATAAAGACAAATCCAAAGATGTAGAAGGTTCTGCAGGAGAATTGAATGAAGAAAATAAGGGGGAAGATGGTGATAAAGAGAAGAAGAAGACGAAGAAAGATAAGAAAAACAAACACAAGGAGGAGGACAGAGAAGCTGAGATTGAAGGGGGAAAAAATTTGGAAGGAGATGGATCCAATAAAGAGAAGAAGAAAGGAAAAGGCAAAGATGAGGAGAAGAAGATGAAAAAAGATAAGGACGCTGCAGCTGAGGGATCGGAAGGGGAAGGGAGTGAAGAAATCTCAGATGAGAAGGGGTCGGAGGCAAAGAAGAAAGAGAAGAAATGTGGCAAAGGCAAGGAAGATAGAAAGAAAAAGAAATCCAAAGGAAAAGAAGGGAAATCTGATCAGGAAACAGATGAGCTTGAAGCTGAGGTCACCTCGAGGGATGTTCACATAGAAGGAAATAGAGAGATATCCAACAATGAATCGGGGGATAAAAAGAGAGAGAAAGACAAGAAGAAGATGAAGGAAGAGAAGAAACAAGGATTCAAAGAGAAGTACAACGCGAGGGACCTTGATAAGCTGAGAAAGAAGCTGGACAAAATCAACAATCAGATTGAGTGTCTTCTTGAGAAAAAAGCAGACATCATGACACTGGTAAAGGAAGCTGAGGACAAGAAAACTGTCGATGCTAAGACTACAACCAAGGATGCAGATGGAGATGAAGACAGAAAAAAACTAACTACAGTTGAGGTTGCTTAGAAAATGGTGTGTAAACTATCGTATCTGTATTACTTCTTACATATTTGTTGTCATTACGTGCGATTTTGATGTAATTCTGATTTCATGATATGAAACCTTCACTTTTTGACTCTTAGTAGCATTTTTGTCTTGATTCCTTCCATCTCCATTGATCTTGTGCTTGTTTTCCACATTGCGAGAGAAACTCAGGCAATCTTTATTTATTATTTCTCCATTTCATCACCATTGGATAAATGAAAGTGAGCAATAAATTTGCTCAAATATATATCTTCTCATTACAAGGTTATTTAGCCTTTGCAGGATGTGTGGTGAGTCCATACCCAAAAGGGAACAGCGGATCGTAATGGCGATCACCGACATTCATTGGAAGCTGATCGACAGTCTTGAACCATGTACGAGGGAGCTTGCCGGAGAAACCATAGTCCCCAAACAGAACATCTGCAACACCTTGGCCTTCCGTCCCTGGAAGCCAAGCGGCTACTAGGGCATCCATTTGTGCAAGATAAGGCTGGATCACGACTGGGCGCCCCGTCACCAGAACCACGACACATCTCACCGAGGCACACACATTCGTGATGATACTCGGTCCCGGATCAGGAAGTGTCAAGTTGGTGCTGTCTCCGAATGTTTCTGCATACGGTGGTTCTCCCACTAGAACAATGGCGTAGGAGAACTTGTTGGCCTTCATATATGCAGAATCCGGATTCTCTTTGAACACAACTCTTGTTTTGGGGTTCACTGTTTTCTTGATTGCAGACAAGATCGTGGTGCCTTATGTTTTACTAGAGTGAGAGACGTTTCTACAAGAGAATAAAATAAAATATGAGATGGAATGATAGTGGGGGGTTTTACCGGCTGTGATGTTGCCGGAGAGGCCCTGCCACTCGATCGTCCAGCCACCACACTGATAGCCGATGTTGTTGGCGTGGGTCCCAGCTACAAGGATCTTTGATGCCCTTTTAGGAAGTGGGATCAATGGCTCATCTGCAGATCCACCATTCTTCAGAAGGACAAGGGATTTTCTTACAGCTTCCCTTGCCAGTTCCCTGTGTTCCTGTCAGAATCTTGCAATGTGACTAACAAAACACATTTCTTGATTAGAACAGATTTTTATCGAAATTTCTTGACTAACCTCACTACCCAGGTACTTGGCCATGCTGTAATCAGCCAAAGGGTGTTCAAACAGACCCATGGTGAACTTAACCCTTAGGATCCTAGCTACCGCGTCGTCGATCCGGCTGATGGGAATGAATTTCCTTTTCACCAAGGAGGTAAGGCCACTGATGAATTCTTTGTAGTCGTATGGAACCATGATCTGCAGATTATTCAACACCTTTATGAATATTGTGTCAACTTGCGTAACATCGTTTGAAGTTTGATACCGACCATGTCTATTCCGGCGCCAACTCCGGCCAAGATCGAATACGTGTAGTTGAGATGCGGCGGAGAAGTGATTCTGTCGATTCCTTGCCAGTCCGAGATGACAAATCCCTGCAGTGAACAATGATGATTCTGTTTGATTCGTAGAGAGGTATGTATGTAATGTGTATGGAGTTGAGGTTTAGGGAGTGGTTTCTCACTCGAAAACGGAGTGTGTTTTTAAGGAAGCCGGTAATGAGATCGCGGTTAGCGTGCATCTTGACGCCGTTCCAGCTGGAGTAGGAGATCATGACGGAGGCGACGCCTTTGATGACGGCGTTGTAGTAGGGAGCCATGTGAATGCTCAGCAAATCGTGCCTGCTCGCCGCCGTGTTGTTCTCGTTCATTCCCCTTGTCGTTCCGCCGTCACCGACGTAGTGCTTCGCACAAGCCACCACTTTCTGCCTGCCGAAAATACGAGTTATTGTAGAAGATGTATAATTTTTGTCAATCCGTACTCGAAGTAAAACGTATCCTAATTGCATATATTTAGTCTCACTAAACACGAATCACAATACGATCGCTCCTCCAACTCATAAAAATAGATACCAATTTTAAAATATGAACTTAAGAAAATTGAAAGTGGGACATTGGAAAAATGAGATAAGAGAATTGGCATAATAAATGAAAATATATGGTTCTATGTGGAAGAAGAGTTGCTCTTGTTATTCACTTAGTAGATCTGCTTACTTTCCAGCAACAAAGGGAACACCCTTGGGAGAATTGGGAGGTGTCTCTCCTTGCAATCCAGGAATGATCTCTGTCATCGCTCGAACTAGCTTTGGATCTTCACTGTAACTCTCGAAACATCGTCCCCATCTCGGATCTCTGCAAACCTATATTCATGTACATCTTGTAAGAAACCAAATCACCACCAAATATTGTCGACTGTAATCATTGAAATTTACCGCAACGCAAGGTGCAAAAACATAAGGAATGCCGGTAGCTCTGACTTCGAGAGCAGTCGCAGTTCCAATCTTCTTTGCCAGTTCTGGATCCCTGCACATATTCATCATTATAACCTTTTCTAAACAAACAAATCTTATAATTACAGCAGTGAAAAATGGTATTCGAATCTTAGTGCTCCAACGAGATGCATATCGTAGATCTTCCTTCTAATTAAGGATTATTTCCTAATGTATGTATATGTACCTTGTAGCTCCAATGCCGACGTTATGAGGGAAAACGGTGGCTCTGTAAACGGCGTTGTGGCCGTGAACGGCGTCAATCCCGTAAAGCATCGGTATCTTGAGACGGGTCGACAGCGAGCCCTTCTGGAACCCGTTCACCATGTCCACCCACGTCTCCGCCGACGCCGTGCGCGACGGAACACTGCCTCCGCCACTCAATACGCTGCCTTTTTTTTTTTTTTCCCCCAAGATATCAGAAGCAGAATTATAGTAGAGAATGTTTTTTTTGAGATTGGTAAAGATGTTTGAATTACCTATATAGTATTTGTTGAGAACATCGGCGGATGCTACGAGGCGATCGATTTGTGTCATTTGGCCTATTTTTTCCTCGAGAGTCATCTTGCTCAAGAGGTCCTTCACTCTCTTCATCACTGGCTGCTTCGGATCTTGGTAAGCTTTGTACTCTGCATTTGCTACCGAAATCCAGCAACACAAGAAGAGAATTCCAGCGAATGTTGAAGGAGCTTTAGCCATATTGATTTCTCTCAACATTACTCTTCACAATCAACAAAAAAACCCAAGAGAAAAATTGTTAGTTTTGCTTAAAAGGGTTGGTGTTGACATAGCATGCAAGAACACACATGGAATAATATCAGACATAAATGTAATAATTGCAGAAAGGGAAAACATGAACTACCAAGGGTTGCTGTTAGTTACAATCGGAGAGACTACGAGTTTGCTGTAATGCAGAGATGAATTTAAAGTAGAAGAAGACACTTCCGGTGTTGACTCTCAAGTGGTCTCTGCTAATATGTGTGTGCGCGCGCGCGTGTCTGTGAGAGAGAGAGAGAGAGAGAGAGAGAGAGAGAGAGAGAGAGAGGAAGGTTTTCTCTCAATTTGGCAGCAATGAGATGAGATGTAGTGGGGCGTATATGGATAAGTTTGTTGTTTGTTGATTTTTGATCAAACTTGCATACTTTTCTTGCGAAAGTTTGATTTGCTCTAAGTTCTTTTCTGAAAAAATTACTTTTAATTTCCTATTTGTGGGAGATGATTTACTTGGCAAGCTTGTGATCTTAAACGCCAAACATGTCTCTCTTTTTCTTTTCTTTTTTAATAAGAGAATATTTGACCAAAATTTGAGTAAATAAAAAATTATAATATTCTGTATCATTGTTTTGGAAGGATCTCTTGGGTACCTGATTATTGTTTGATGAATCAGAATTAAAAAGGAAAATGCATGGCGCAAAAGGAAAAGATGTCTCTGGTGAGTTGTTGTTAGCCCCACAATGCGTCGATCATTAAATGTCGAGTGTCGAGTGGTCAGAGAAAGATAAGATTAAAAAAGTCATGCAACAACAAATTTCAATTAACAGCAGAATTGTCCTAAGTAGATTGAGAGAAAGTTTTGTTCATCTTCCTCTATGTCCAACAATGTCAAGTGAAAATCTATCCGACATTTATTGCTGTTAATAGCGTCCATTTTCCTAATCATTTAGCATTATAAAGTAATTGGCATTCAAGCCACAAGCCCACTTTGATACTTTGAATGCTGGAAATATGTTATGAATAAATTGCGGTTCTATATTCTTAGACCCATCTATTTTTAATTATTCTATATTTGGTGCCGTATTAAATAATTCGAAACCCGGAAAATCAGTATATGTATATTTGAATTTAATATATAACACAAATATCCTCAGCGAGACGAGAAAAAGAATTGAGATATGAGGTTGCCTTTGCTGACTTTTGCATAAGGAGATACTTGTCAATGAAATTGTGGCGTGGCGTTGATAGTAGGTGTGGAATTGGACACACAAGCAAGAAATCGTATTGATGCAGCATCAGGCAAAGTGAAGTCATTCTTCTGGGTTTCGGTCCTCCTATCATGTCAAAAGCAACCCTTTTCAGTTGTATTTGACCACGAAACAAAGAAACAAGGCACTGAAAGAGCAAGATACCAAGAGGATCAGTCCCCTTGCCAACTCCATACTTCTTGTAAGCAATCATCGACGGAGAAATTTCCCCTGTTACAATCAACAAAAGAGAACCAGCGCCATTTTTAGCCAGCGGATGGTAGATTCAGATTTTCTTCCACTTTCTTATAAAACAAAAAGAAAGAATAATAAATTAAAATTAATCGAAATTGTTTATTTTAATTTTATTTTCTTCCATACATAATATAAAACCGTCATTTGTACCTGGGCCTAAGACAATTCTCACTTATTTTTGGGTTAAATTTTGAGTTCTGACACTTGCAAATATTGCTTTACTTTTAATTGGGGATCACAGAAATTTTTCATAAATCTGAGGCATTAAGCGAAATGTTACAAGAAATGCGGGATCTCAATGGCGCAATTTATTTAAGCCATCACACTTTTGCTCCATTGATCAGAATCGAGCAGTGATTTCAGAAAACAGAGCCTTGTCCGTTGTTGGGGTGTGGAGGGAGCAGCTCAAACGAAGACGAAAATGGCCTATTGAAGTGATTACCTGAAGACAGACATGAGCAACATCGGCCCTAGGAATAGTCCTTGTATATATGTTAGCAACTTAGCATGCATCCTCTTTTATACTATAAATAACCCTATAATAGTGTTCCATAACATTAGGAAACAAAGGCTAGATTTCATCCAACTTAAGTCGTAAAAGACGTGATTAGGGGTGTTCACGGTTCCGGAACTGTCGGTTCCGATTCCGTAGGGGTTGGAATCATAACCGAAGCGCTAGATGGCTAGGCGGTTTCGGTTTGGAACCGGAAACTGCTGATTCCGATTCCGGTTCCGGTTCCAAACCGGACGGTTACGCGGTGGTTTTGGCTCCGGTTCCGGTTTTTTCCTATTTATTTTTTCATTCGAATTGAGATTGTATTCTATTTTCTATTATAAATTATAAATTATAAATTATAATTCAAAATTCATAAGAGTATAATTCTAAAAAAAGACAAAGAAAATAATAATTGAAAAAAAAATTCTTTATAATTTGAACGTGTAATTGTGTTGTGTAAATGTACATTACAAAATATTGATTGCTACAAATAATTACAATTACAAAGAATTACAATTACAATAGAATTACAAATATACAATTACAAAGTATTAAAGTAAATTATAATTACAATTTTACAATTACAACAAGCAAAGGAAAAAAAAAAAGAAAAAGAGCTTGAGCTCAATTTAAGTCCTTAAAGTTAGACTTTATCAATTTAAATTGAGTTGCCTACGTTCCTCATTGAGGAATCAAAGCCCACATAATTCTCTAAGGAAAAAACAGAAAAAAAGACTTGACACATAAATTACAATTAAACAGAAACAAGCAAGTTATTAAGGTGGACAATTACTTAATTAAGTTTAACAAAATTTTCTTGTTGCTCGATTTTACTGATAAATTGGAAACCACTAGTGTATAGTAAAATTGTAGCTGAAAATTTGGAATTAGATTATAAATGCAATTAGTGCACTATATGGGATTAATCTGGAGGCCGCGGCAGAATAGGGTTTGGGCTCTTCACTTTGGGCTTTGTCTTATGGGTCTACAGAAACCTTTTTATGGGCTTAAAATGGTTGGTGTTGTTTTCTTTTGACTTGGGGAACTCGATAGTAATTGGGAGTGGAAGCTCTCTGTTCCGACGAGAAGATAGAAAGACTGGATTCAAAATCTGCATCATAAGAATTGTTTCTTTACTTTTGAAGTTTCCCAGACCACTGATTTCTTTGGATTGATGGGAGACGAAGATCTGGGTTCAATGCCATCATCTGATGCAGCTGCTGGCTCCCCAGCCCCCGTCCTGGGCAAGGGCATGACGCTCCAGCAATGCCAGGATATTATCCAGAAAAATATCAAAAAAAGTAATTTTCTATTTTATTTTAATTTTTATTGGATTTGGCGATTTAGGGTTTAGGGTCCTAGACCCACACTCATATTTCTACATGTTGCAGATCCCAAGGTGAAATTTCTAATGGAGAATTTGGAAAAATCTGGTTGCAGTGTTGGAAGCAATTTCATAATGGCCGTCAATTGCGGTAAACCAGCTTCTGGTGGATTCGCGAGGGGATATGGGGTACGTCAATTAAATAATTTGATGCCTTTTTACTTATCGGAAAGTCCAGATTTCGAGCCCCTAATTGGCCAACTTGAATGTATCAGACCTTTAATTTTGGAAATACTGTTGATGTTTTGATTGCAAAAATCATTTTTATACTGATAGTGATGAACAGCATTATGATTATGTTGCATTAGATTGAAATATGCAGTAATTACTCAAATTTTAAAGACGAGGTTGTACAAACGATGATTCACGTGCTGATTCACGCATATGATGACTGTCGTGCTGCTAATCTCAGATGGGGTAACAGTGACCATCAAGCCTGCAGTGAGGTTATAATCTACGCAAATTTGTGCATTCTTTAAGGCTTCTCTCTTGATTAGATTTACTATTTGGGGTGTTGTAGTAATCTTGGTTTTTAGTTTTCTTGATTATGCCTACTTGTATGCTGTTTGTTGGAGCAGATTCGAGCTAATCATCTCAGTGGTGATTGCCATTATATCAGAGAGATTCTTCGTGGTCATCTAAAGATGGATGATCTAAGAATAAAGGGTCATGAGCCTGTGAGTTTCCTCTCTCTCCAATATACTACAAATTTTGCATTTCCTTAGCAAGCATCATTATATGCCATTTTGTGAAAAATCACATTCATTTGTGTGAACCCTTTTTCAATGGGTGTACTTATTATATCCATCGGAGACAGCCTTAGAAAATCAGTGGTTTCTGATCATAAACACAGGTAAATAGTTTGGTTAGAGATTAAGGGAGTGGATGAATGGATACATCTATACCTCATTTCTACGTGATCGTCTTACTCCTTTTCTGGTGCAACTATATCCTATTTTTCCTTTTATTGATTATATTCCTGAAAAATATTTGTGTAATTTGTGGTTGAGTTGATGCATAGGTATGTGTAAAGCGGAGATCAGTGCAGTCAGTGGCTGTGAACCATTCACGGGACAAAGCAAAGACAGCCGTGGAAGCCGTTTGGGATACTTGTTATAATGATACAGCACCCTTCGATAGAGTTCCTTGACTACTCCACCTCACATTCTTGCTTGACGATTTCTCACTTCTCTTGGTCGGGAACTAGTGTTATGTTTTGTTACTTGAGCATCGTTCTTGAATAAAATTGTTGAATGGTCTCTGAAGCTGTGACTTCTATAATAGACGAGGCAAAAGTTGCACTATGTCTCTATCCCTTGAGGTCTGTATTCTTGAACTATCATTAATGGTCATGTCCATTTCTGCAGCTCCGTTTCTTTGCATTTCGAAATTAGTAAGCATGCGAGTACATTTACTCGATAATTACTTAATAGCCAACACTATGGTTATAACAAAATGATGAGTTTCTCATTCGAAGCTTCGAGTAGTTGATGAAAATAAGTGAGTTTCATAAGCATAGCCAAAATTTGTGAAGTTGCACATTTTTGTATCGGGCAGCCCAGCGAGTTTAGGCTGGACTGACATCTCTAGTCATTACTCTGTGTATAGGGTACCCACCCAGCCACCCCAATATAATTTTTAAATGAGACAGAAAGGCAAGTTAAAAGAAAAATATAAACCCTAAAGCGACTTTACTAATATTATTAGAAAATAAAAACCATTATTCCATGAGCAGTTTTTTGATCATGACATCGACAACGATACCGAAAAGACTAGATTACAAGGATATTCACTAATCATGGAAACACTATCAAAACACAGACATTAAATAGAATAATTTCTTACAAGACTATGGCAAACAAGACATTAATAAACAAATAATTAAAATAAATAATGCAACGATGTGAAAGGCTATATTGCACAGAGTTACTGTCCTAACAATCATTAATCATATAATAATCCATCACTCATCTTGGCCGCTGCCTTGACTATGAAGCATTCCTAGCTAGTTTGTTACTCAATCTGTCAATTAGATCACTTTCACAATCTCAACAAATTATTTCAATCATAGCTCGATTTCGTAACAAACTCAAATCCAGCTTGCTAGATGGGACTAACAAGTAACAACGATCCGTTGCATTTCAATCACGTGGCACGTACATCGCTAATAACAATAATAATACAATATAATACGAGACTGAAACACGACAACAGAGATAGTACTCCTTGAAGGGAAGTGCCAATTATTGCAAATAATGATAAACTTTATATTAACTGAGGACAGCAGCAAAACATTTACAGGGCTTGACTGAAGTGGACATGTGAGAGAAATGCAAGAAAGGAGATCCTATGAATCGTGGTTTCTCCCTTGCAATGAAAATGACAATGGAAAGCTAATTAAGCAGTCACAGATGTTTCTACAGTAACAACCCCTGAACCAGTGTAGCTTACATTGACAATCTTATCAGCTTCCCACAGCTCAGGTATGGCTTCCCTCAGATTATGGATGTTTTCAAGCGCATAATCTGCTCCTTTCACTCTCTGTGATTTCCCAACCTGCACCCAAAATTGTGTAAATCTTTGGTGTTTGAAAGGACAAAGGTTTTTCATTTTACAGACATGTTTGCAAGAATTGCAAGAATCATATTTTACCAGTACAGTGTCGAGCCCTACGCATTTTCCAGATTGGATGTTTCGAACACTGTCCTCGAAGAATAACTGCACAGATAAGATGAAGAGTGACTGCATTAGTATTGAGTATTGATCTGCCTAACGCTTGGAGTGTGAGCGTGTGGTGACTCACTGTTCTGTGAGGATCGATGCTGGCGATTTTAAGCGCCTTTTCGATGGCAGATTCTGAGGGTTTGCAGACAATTGGTGTTTTTGGCAAGCCAGAAGGCTCTGCATCAGGCTGAGCCAAATATCCAATGATGTCGAAAATCCCAGAGCTTCCATTCATGGCGGCAGAGGATTGCGTTGATCCTATGAACTTGGTGTCATCCTCATCATCTGATACAGTGTTCTTGTGAGTAGGGTTCAACGTCTCGAAACAGATGATCCCTTCGAAACAGTCTTCCAAACCTAGCCGGTTCAGAGCTTTGATCGCGTGCACCTTATCAGCATTCGTGAAGATCTGTTCGTGCAGTGAAGATTTAGTGAACCATCAAATTGCTCGTGAGCTAGCTACAAGTCGACAAAAAATGTTGAACACACTCACCACTTTGCGGATGGGCAAGCTAGACAAGAGGCTTTTCAATACAGGATCCGGTTTCAAGTTTTCATAAGGCAATCTACCATGGACAAAGCTGCAAGAATGAAAGTTTTTAACTTTTAATAACATAAAACCACAAAAGGAAAGAAAACAACATAGTTCCTTCAAGATGTTCCACTTACCTATGATACTCGTCATTGTCAAAATCATAGCCTATTGCCTGAAAAGGAAGAGTACTCGTGATCAGATAATCTCTCAAATGAAACCAAGTCCAAATCCACAATCAAATGGAGCAGGATGGCTTACCCTAAGACCTGCCATTGTTGTGCCATAGTTTTTGTAGAGTAGATTACACAAGTCCGGGATTTTTCTCTCGTCTATACCCAACTTTTCAACCATATAAGCTGAATGAAGTTACATATTCAAGAAACATCAGACACCAATGAAAAATTTCAACAACATTAACAACAATATGCAACTAAGAAAACAAGTTTTACCTTGAATGTTCTTGAGAACTGATGCTGCTAGACCAGTACTTAGAGGGTAAAGGGTGTCATCAAGATCTGAAACAAGTCATGCAAATGTTATAAACCTTTATCATATTTTTCTCAAAATTGTATCTTTTACAGTTTAGAAACTTACCAAATAGAAGGCAATCATATTTTGGCAACTGAACTTGACTGTACTCCATCTTAATCTACAACAAGTTGAGTAAAAAACCAAAATATGTGAGCATTGCGTGCAAGGATAACAAAGCTCCACCAAAATTGACTTGAAATCAACCTCAGTTTACTATTCAATATACATATTTTCATGGCTAGGGAACAAGGGAAGTTTCACAATGTCATATTGTATACCACCACATGAATGAATTTAAACCACTCTTTTTTATGAGATGGTTTGTCCATATTGTTAGTTGTCAACCATCAAACTCTGCTCTACGCCAGTCCAAGATTGTAGCCCAACAATAATATAGGATGGGTTTTTGTCTAATTATGAAAATCTCTTTCGGGGCTAATTTACATGAATCTTGCAAGTTGTAATACCGAATCTCCCAAGAAACAATATGAACCAGAAAAAAAAAAATCAAGGCGGAAAGTTGATTACAAGCAACACCACTTGAATAGTTTCACAAAACAGAAAAAGTCCACCAAAAGATAAAACTTTTATCTATACATTAAACCAAGAAGATCATCTGAAAAAACTACTTTCCATCATTCAAATTATGAAGAGCACCAAAAGCTCCGGAAACAGAAATTTTAAATTAACCTGAATCAAAGTTTCACATTAGCCCTCATACGTGCATTTTTTTATATTGATCATAATAATTTGAATCCATAAATTGTCAGAACTTCCGAATACGTTAAAAACGGTTGATGTTCAAATATGCATGAAAAATGATAAAAATGGCAAAATCCCAAGAAAGGAACTTTACCAGAATGATAAATGAAGGATGAAGTGGAGCTGCAAATAGAATTTAAAATGGCTAGGGTGAGCACAAGATCTTAAATCTGCAATCCTCTATTGGAATGTAGAAAAGGGATTGTTGGTA